>JAYXIM010027011.1:0-89911 GCA_037575425.1 Anastrepha fraterculus
TACCTCTTTTCGACTCGGGAAACAGAGCCCGCATTTGGCTACCGAAGGTGAAGTTGGAGGATCCGAAGATCCTCCACGGCCTCAAGGTTCAAAACCCTGAGGTTCTTATGAACCTCAGAAAAACAGCTCCACGGCATTGCTGCTAATTTCCGAAGAGTCCCTGAAGGAAAAGAAGCACAAACTGCGTTTTGGCTTCAGGACGGCCAAATTTAAGATCTTCCTCGTGTCTGGTGCTCCAGATGGCGAACTGGACGGAATAGGGTAAGCCCCAAATCAGCTTGGTGAACTACGGCCGTCTGCGACGGACGCGGTACCCGAAGCCAAGAGCTCCATGAAATTCTCGGAGCTCGGCCATAAAACAGACTTGGGTTAGCATCCTGATCCAAGAACCCTGGGTTCGGCAGTCTAAGACCACGGGCCTCCAGAGCAGACACTAAGATCTTTTTTATGTCCAGTCGGATGGCAAGCCTAGGGCTTACTATTAATGCCCTTCTGACTTCTCATTTCAGCTCTGCAGAAATGACAGTAGCCCGTGTACAAGCATCTAGTGGTCGCTGCTACTATTTGGTTTCTGCATACATGGCCCACGAAAATGGAGCACCTCCTGAGGAAGTGGGGCGTTTTGTGGACTCACCTTCATTTAATAAAGAGGCCATCCTCATCGGCTGTGACGACAAAGCAAGACATACCATTTGGGGAAGCAGCGAGATAAATGATCGAGGTGAGTCATTCCCATGGCAGCCGGTTCTACGTTACCGGAATGACTCGGGTTTTTATTCCCGACCAAGGGCTGCCGCCCCAGTATACTAGCCCTGTCTAGTGTACCGTATTTTACCCCAAAACTTTCGTCACAGGAGCAACTCATTGCAGCCAGTTTGCTCCAAATACTTCTCTTCCGGGCTGGCGTCGAACCCAACCCCGGACCTGAAGTATTCTACTGCTGCATTTGCCACAAACGGCTCCACCCGAACTCCACCTCGGTTAGGTGTAACCAGTGCAACGGGTGGTGCCATCTTAAGACCTGCTCAGGCCTTAAGACACACAGGGAGTGGTCCACAAGGTATGTGGCCACGTGTTGCTCCCGCTCACAGGCGGCCCACGGCTACACTGCCCTCAGTGCAGGCACATCACACTGCCGCCTCAACAACACCTCAACGGTCAGGAGCCCCCAAGAGCAACACAACTCCCTCTCCCACCCACAACCCTCCTGCTCCTACCCCAGTGCGGGACAAACCAGCAGCTCTTGGTCCCCCGCACAGTCTGCTCCGTGTGTCAGACCGTAGTACCTCGGAACTTGACAACTGTTCAATGCAATTCTTGCAGTGGCTGGTGTCATTTTCGGAGGTGCTCCGGCCTGCACACCACCCGTGAGTGGACACGCGACTACGTTGCCCCTGCTGTAGAGCTCTGCACCCGCAACCGCCCCCCGTGGCGCGGCCATCAGACAACATCAGGCTACTACCCATTTTGCGGAACGCACAGCAGGACCAACGCAGACAACATCACGCATCCCTCACCCCCCGAATTACGACGACACTCCCGCGAAGCTTCAAGCTTCTGCAACTGAACTGCAACGGACTCACGAGCAAGATTGACGAGATAGTCGACTTCATGAGTCGGTTCGGAATCAAGATAGCTGCGGTCCAGGAGACAAAACTGCACGCTAGCTCCCCCCTGATTACCAGGGACGGCTACAATGTGCACCGAAAGGACCGCGAGCGAGACAACGGTGGTGGCCTAGCGTTCATAGTACACCATTCAGTGCAGTATCGTCTTATTGATGAAGGCATCGACCGCAGGGACAGCACCTTAGTTCGTCAAGTTATAGCTGTCCGGCCAGGCGATGCCGAGCTCGAAATTTATAATATTTACATACCCCCTGTCACCTGCTGCCCGGCAGGATATCTCCCCGATATTGGTGCGCTCATCAGGGGAGAAAACCGATTGGTAGTAGGTGACTTTAACGCGCATCACGATCTTTGGCATTCAAGCCTGCCAAATGATCGTAGGGGACAGCTATTGGCAGAGCAGATAGAGGATTCGACGTTCAGCACTGTAAACGACGACGCCCCCACTAGGGTAGTGGGCAATTGTAGCAGCTCGCCTGATATAACAATTGCTAGCGCTGGCCCGATAAATACCATAACCTGGCGACCTATGCTATCGCTTGCATCAGACCACTTGCCCATTATCATCTCGATCAAGAGACCTGCCGACTTTGTTTCCGCGGATCACCGGTCATACATCAACTTCCACGAAGCTGATTGGACCAGATTCGCGGAATTTACTGAGGACATCTTCGCAGCCCTACCCACTCCCACCGATGTGCGCGCAGGCGAACGCGCATTCCGCAAGGCGATTACAGCCGCCGCGGCTCCCTTCATACCTGCTGGACGGATCCGGGAATTACGTCCCAATTTCCCAGCCGAAGCAGCCGTTATGGCAAACGAGCGCGACCGCCTACGCCAGGCCGATCCCGGGGATCTTCGTATAAAGGATCTCAATTCGGAGATCCGGCAACTGGTCACCCAACATAAGCGGACCAAATGGGTAGAGCATCTGAAATCCTGTAACTTCACCTCTGGTGTGAGCAAGCTCTGGTCCACTGTAAAGTCCCTGTTGAACCCGACGAAGCACAACGACAAGGTGAATATCACCTTCAACGGTCGTACTTCGTCGGTCGGCAGATCTAAACGTTGTGCCACCAGACGGCTGCACAAACTGCCATACAACAGTGCACCGCTTGCTTTCACCAGCGACGAGGTTCAGGGGGCCATCAAACACATGAAAACATCAAAAGCCATTGGCCCCGACGGACTAAACATGCTGATGTTGAAAAAGCTGGATCCATTGGGAGTAGAATACCTCACAAAGGTCTTCAACCTGTCCATGGCCACTCTCATCATTCCTGATAAGTGGAAATTAGGGAGAGTGGTCCCACTGCTGAAGCCTGGGAAACCCGCCAACCAAGGGGAGTCTTATCGTCCGATAACTCTCCTTTCCCTAGTAGTGAAGACGCTTGAAGCCCTTCTACTCCCAGTGAGGGAACACCTAACTCCAGCCCCACACCAGCATGGTTTCCGTAGAGTGCACAGTACCACCACGGCACTCACCGTCATAAGCACCCAGGTAAACCGCGGACTAAACCAAAACCGCCACTGCGAGAGGACTGTCCTAGTAGCGTTGGACCTACAAAAGGCTTTCGATACAGTCAGCCACGCCACGCTACTAGATGACATTTTACAGTCGACACTCCCGCCAGGGCTGAAGAGGTGGACCGCGAACTACCTGAGTGGTCGTCATTCGTCGGTAATATTTCGAGACCAAACCTCAAAACAGAGAGTCCTTTCACCCTTGCTTTTCAATTTCTATGTTTCGAAACTCCCCCAGCCACCAGAGGGAGTCTCACTGGTCTCATATGCCGACGACTGCACGATAATGGCGTCGGGCAATGACATTGATGGCCTATGCTCTAAAGTAAACGACTACCTCCCCCGCCTTTCTCGCTTCTTCACTGCGAGCGACCCTTTTTACCACCTGGACAAGGGAGGTCTAGCTGCCACTTCAGGTGCACGTCGATGATACCCCAATACCGACGGTTAACAACCCCAGAATTTTGGGAGTCACCTTTGACAGCTTGCTCTCCTTCTCAGCGCACACAACCGCTATTGCAACGAGAGTACAGAATCGCAACAAGGTCCTCAAGTCGCTCGCCGGCAGCACTTGGGGCAAAGGCAAAGAAATGTTGCTGTCGACTTTCAAAGCAATAGGCCGACCGGTTCTTAACTATGCCGCGCCTGTCTGGTCGCCTGGAACCAGTGATACACAGTGGGCGAAGCTCCAGACCTGCCAGAATACTGCCATCAGGACCGCGACAGGATGTCTCCTGATGTCCCCAATCCAACATTTGCATGACGAGGCGCACATGCTCCCGGTTAAGGAGCACAACAAAATGCTCGGCAAGCAGTTTCTGCTTGGGTGTCAGCGTAGGCCTCACCCATGCAGACACCTGCTCTAGCCTGAGCCACCTCCCAGGCACATCAGGAGACACTTCCTCAACTACGTGGACGAGATCCAGGACAAAACGGACAGACCACTCCAGGATCAGACAGTGTACAGACAGGCAATTAACGACATTCATCGGGAGACCCTTACCACCTTCTTAAGCTCCCGACCCCCGAATGCCGTTATCGGAGTCCAACCACCACCTATCGCAGACGAAGAGCTTCAGCTTCCCCGAGAGTCCCGCGTAATCTTGGCACAATTACGTTCTGGATACTGTAGCAGGTTGAACTCGTACCTATCCAGAATCGACCCCGACATACTAAACATATGTCCAGCATGTGAAGGTACCCCGCACGACACTAACCACCTCCTCACATGCCCCATCAAACCCACTCATCTAACACCTCTCTCCCTCTGGACCCAACCCGTCGAAACTGCCAGTTTCCTGGGCCTACCGTTAGATGAGCTAGACGAAGACGACCGGTAATTACACTACACTGACAGGGCGAAGATACTGCTACAACAACAACATCGAGGTGAGTCCCTTTTTGATTTCATCATAAGTCGAAATCTCCTTATTTGGAACAAGGGCAATATATATTTCCTGCATCGGAAACATGAAAGGGTGGGAAAGAGGTATTGATATCACTCTCTGGACTGATTCGCCTGCCATTAGGGTTGATAATTGGAAGGTTTCTCGGAGAAATTCTTTTTCGGGTCACAGGTTGATCCTTTTCGAAATCAGTTTCGCACGGGAAACCATATATCCCCACAGGAACCCTAAAAGAACCGACTGGTCTCTGTTCAATAAGGTTTTCAATTACAAATTGTCTTGTCTTGTCCAGTATCTTTTAGCGAGAAAGGCTTTCCACCCTGGTGGAGCAAGACGCTAACCAACTTGAAAAAGAAGGTTAGGAGAGTTTTTAACGAATGCTACCAATCTAAAAACTTTAAAAATTACCGAGTAATTTTGAATGAATACAAAAAAGCAACACTATTTAGCAAGGTTTCCCCTCACTACCCTCATAAAAACTGCGGAGATGGCGGGCTCTACGCTCTTCCATTCCTTCCTAGAGATAGCGCCGTCTTCCCTACCGCTATCCATCACTCCGAGAATGATGGAGCCCGCCTGTTTAGTGACTTCGCTAAACGATTTTGGCGGGCCACCACTTATCCAGGGCCTCTTTTCTTGGAAGACATCCTCCTCTTGGGAGCGTTGCCTTTTCACTCCCGAATCCGATTGTGGCGCATTCGCTTCCACTCTCTTTCCGCTGCCCTCCTCTGCTTCACTGAGAACCTTCCTGGCCCACTCGAGCGTCTAGGAATGCTTCTCAGATAACTGAGAGTCATTTTGGCCGCCATAGCGCTCTAAGATCTTGGTAGCCATACGAAGATCAGAGAAGGACCGTTAACTCTGCCCTACCTGCCGTTTAGACCTAGTGGAGGGTCCTAGTGGAGATACCCCGAAGCCCCCGGAAGTACTTTGCATGAAACGGTTATGGGGTTTAGTAATCCAAGTGGGCCAAAAAAGTTGGCAATTCGGGATAAAATCACTCTTTTTGTTGTTTTCTTCGCGATCGGCTTGCGGAATGTCAACGATGATAGAGTTGTCGTTCCTGACGAATTTTCATAAGGGAAAATCTCAGAGTTTCAGTAACCCTACAACTTGCTTTTTCAGTTGGATGACTTCTTCAGGGGTTGCACCACCTGTCATGATATTGTCGACATAAAAATATCGAGGCGTGACAAATGATCCAATTGGAACCGATTCTACATCGTCCTTTGCCGGGTGTTGTAGAGCGCTTATGTGAAATAGGGTGCACTGCTTGTACACTTGCACACAAGATTTAGCTAAATCCCCACAAAATCCACTGACACGAAGAGTCACCAGAGTTAATTGACACCTGGCGGTATATTTTGGCAATGTCAGCCACTAACACGAACATCGAAGCAGTATTGTAAACATATCATCCTGTAGGGTCGGACTGACGATGAATATATCGTTGAGCTACATTCCATTCGAAGTTCGATATGACACATCGAATACCACATGAAGTTTCGTGGTGCTGCTATCCGCCTTTGTGACACAGTATCCCACAATGGGTGTGTAATTCCATCCCACACTATTACGAGCTTGTTCATGGTCAATAAATAATGACTTACACAATATATTTATATTAATATGGCGGCCGCCGTAGCCGAATGGGTTGGTGCGCGACTATCATTCGGAATTCAGAGAGAGAACGTCGGTTCGAATCTCGGTGAAAGACCAAAATTAAGAAAACGTTTTTTCTAATAGCGGTCGCCCCTCCGCAGGTAATGGCAAACCTCCGAGTGTATTTCTGCCATGGAAAAGCTCCTCAAAAAAAATATCTGCCGTTCGGAGTCGGCTTGAACTTGTAGGTCCCTCCATTTGTGGAACAACATCAAGACGCACACCACAAATAGGAGGAGGAGCTCGGCCAGCACCCAAAACGGGTGTACGCTCCAATTATATATATATATATATATACTATGCTTTAAAAGCGTCTATTTCGCATATACAGTTATACGAAAGTTTATTAATATGTATGAAAATATTAATTTGATAACGATTTAAAAATTAATATACCAAAATGACGGCATGACCAATCCCATGATTAAGTTTTGTACGCCACTGTATATGGTTACAAACATATTCCAAATTTATTTATATTTAAAATATTATATTATTAAATACGAGTATATTAAAAAATATTTCTTAAGCAACCAAATAAGGATTTAAGAAAGAAAATAATATTCCAGCGAAAATTCCAGTTATGAGCATTGCAGCTGCAAACATGCCAGCTTTCACTTGATATTTCGGTTCAACTTTTTCTGGTGCGTACATCATGGCCAACGAGCTGAAAGAAATGATAATAAATTTTATGAAAAAATACAAAGAAATTTGTACGGTAATATTGATATGAATTTAGCAATAATTAAAAATATGGTTAAATATATTAAAAAAAAAACGTTCATATTAGAATAGTACTAAAATTTACGCAATCGTCGCCAATGTTTGTTGGCTAAGGTTTAATAAAATGGAACCAGAAAAAACACTAATAGTGCATATTCATGTCGTCTTACTGCGGCTCGACGGCACCATCGTAATAGGTGGATACAATTCTAGAAAGCCAACACTAAAAAATAAAATATAATTTTAGAGCCAGATAGTTTAAACATCTTCACTAGTTCAGCTTAACATGAGCTATTCGGTGTTTTGTCTATAGCAAAGTAGATTTTCACCACGGATGATAAATTATCAGGTTTGGCCAAACTGCTATGGTGAAAAACCAAATTGTGCGAGCAACTTCTTTCCGCTCTTCTCACATCTCTCGTCCAATCAGTCATTGTTCAGACGGAGTCCTTGTTGAAGAGAATGTTTTTAAGCAACAGGAGATGCGTGCGTTCAAAATGCAGTTGCAAACAGTCGTTACTTACAGTTCAAAAGTCGGCATTTTATACTCCTCGGTGCATAAAACTCCAACAAGATGTCTGCCGAAAATGGTCCAGTGAATACTTGCAACCGCTGGCTCGAAGCAAATGGCGCGCTTTTCATAGAAATGCGGAAAATGGACAGTTTATAGTGATTCATGATGAGCGATTGCCTCGGAAATATAGGCCATTAGGTCATATAGTTGATAAACATGCTGGTGCAGACGGAGCTGTTTGATTTGTTACAATTAAGACGCTATAAAGAGGCCTCTTTCCAAAATCTTTGTATTACCCATTGATAGACAAGCAAGTAACGGCTTGAGCATGGAGGAAGGTTCTGCCCAAATATCATCGCTCGTCGTATGGTTGATGAGGTGGGCGAAATGTGCACAGTGCAACCTTGCTAAGCTTATTCAGCGTATTTTACCTTTCGTTCATTTTATCGTTCTTTCGTATATTCATTTTTTTCTAACTGTTGTATAGTAAGCGGCCGCCGTAGCCGAATGGGTTGGTGCGTGACTACCATTCGGAATTCACAGAGAGAACGTTGGTTCGAATCTCGCTGAAACACCAAAATTAAGAAAAACATTTTTCTAATAGCTGAGAAATATCGCATGTGAATCGGGCAAACCACAAAACCAAAAGGCATCTACTGGACCAGACAGTGTTTAGACAGTCAATAAACGACATTCACTGGGAGACCGCCACCATCTTCTTAAGCTCCCGACCCCCGAATGCCGTTATCGGAGTCCAACCACCACCTATTGCAGATGAAGAGCTCCATCTTCCCCGTGAGACGCGTGTAACACTTGCACAATTACGTTCTGGATACTATAGCAGGTTAAACTCCTACTTATCCAGAATCGACCCCGACATGCCAAACATATGTCCGGCATGTGAAGGCACCCCGCACGACACTAACCACCTTTTCACATGCCCTCTAACACCCCTCTCGCTCTGGGCCCAACCCGTCGAAACAGCATGTTTCCTGGGCCTACCTTTAGATGAGCTAGACGAAGACGACCGGTGATATGCTCCACACTGGCGGGGCTTCTATTACTGTTAACAAACAAACCCCATCTTGCCAAACTAATCAGCAATTTTAATTCCCTCTATGTTCCTTGACCGCACCTTGACCACACTCCCGTGATCCCTAAGCATTATGTATACCTGCAGGATCGCAAAGACTTCTGCCTGAAAAACACTAGCAGAACTCGGCAGTTTTAAGGAAATAGAGGTAACAACCTCTGTTCCAATGTTTCACCTCGTTGCCATCCTGCATACTTGGAAAGATTGCCCTCACATTCTCTCCAGTATGCGTATAGAGAGATCTGTACGAAGTTCAGAGAAATACGGTGTCCACTGCCCAAAAATGCTACCATCTCCCTGGAGAGATTGCCTCCAGAGGCCAACCCCTTTTAATCTGACTGCCCATTGAGCAGCGATGGAAGTAACGTGAAAGCCGATAAAAAATAAGTGCAAAACGACATTAAGGCCAGCGCTGCTACGGTGACGCAAATATAAGCAGTATTTTGTACCCTCCCCAGTTTAGTGATATTATAGCCCTTCCGAAGATCTTCCCACCGAACCAAGTACTTCAAAATTAGTAGAACCAACACGTTGTAGGTACACATATTCCAATATCGCAATAATTTCCATATGTACATTCATTTGAATTATAGAAAACGAAGTGCTATATTCAATCACATTAAAGGCTTTTAATAGAGAATGTAAAAGGGATTTTAAACTGCAGTGTATTGTTAATATTTTTGGAATACCTTACCCTAAGAGGCGAAGAAGACTTTTTGTAAGAGCCTTCTTCATTTCGCAAGCGAATGCTTTGGAAGGTAAAATGTAGAAAGTAAGACTTATCCCGAATACAGCTTAACTCGATCAAAAACAATTTCAATATATGAGCAAATGATTTCATTTTCCGAAAGATGTCCACTCAGGCAACTTATGTTCTTTAAACCAAACCCACTGATCCTTTTCTCAGATTCGAATCTCCGTTCATGAAACATGAACTACCACTTGGTAGGATATGACAAACCACCGAGTGTGCTTCGAGAAGGAGCTTGACCATATATCATATATATATAATCCGCACTTGTCTTTGTTTGTCAATGAAAACACTCATAAAAACCATTTACCATTCGGAGTAGGCTTAAAACTCTAACTCCCTACATTTGTGGAACAATATCAAGACGCACACCAAAAATAGGAGGAGGGGCTCGGCCAAACTGGTAACAGAAGGGTGCGTGCCATTTATTTCGTAATTCTGCTACCGTGCATCTTGTATTTTAACAAGTTCAAGCCTTCTTTTAACTCTTTACTGCAAATACATACATAGAGTTATACCTATGTACATCTTTTCCAGCATGCTAATATAGAGCCGTGCAGCCTAGCAGCGCATATTCGATTTCTAATTATTGTAGATTTGGTATTAAATATTAAGCTAATGTATGCATAACAATTCTTTAATGTTAAAGATTTTATCTATTATTGTTAGTCTGTTTTAAAACATACAATCAAAATTATAGCAATCGGTTAATTATTGGACCTTGATGGTCAGACAGTAGTCTGGTTTTTAAGATATAGAGATAATGCTTACCTTAAATAGCCTGAGCTCCATGACATTATGATAGCGATGAGCCAATAAGCCCACTCGTTGCTTATTAAAACTGGCAGTTTTCTATCAACATTAAGTGGTAAGTAGTTGCAATATAGAAAGAGGGGTATAAACACTATCCGCAGTGTTACAGGAACAAACAAATATTTTGGGCCAGGCTGGAAAAAATAGATGTAGACGTATTATTTGTGGTCAGAGATGGGCAAACTTTATTCGAATAACGTTATTCCTATATAACAAATAATTTAAAGAAAAAATTATTCGAATAACGAATAAATTATTTTGTTTATTTATTTAGCTATTTATTTGGTTTGATTGAGTATTATCAGTGTCCAAAATCTCGTTTTCTAAATCCATTGCTTCGTTAAACATATTACTCATTTTCAATACAAATATATTAGTAATACCAACAACTATAGAAAGAAGTGCATCGTGATTTATAACCATATGACACTACGAAACGGCGCTTAATTTACTTATTAATATAGGATTTACTGTGATAATTTTAAATTTTACTCAATTGTTAAATATTTTTCTGTAATAGTTTTAAGCAATGGATTACTGTACTCTTAAAAATTGAGTGTCACAATAACATTACACATACACATATCCTTGCCATATACTTAATTTTTTAATACTAATACTTATACTTAAACTTTTAATATATAGGAATTAATAAAAACCGTTGCTGGTTTAGGTTAAGCAATGCGATAATATCTTAATCGTAGCCGAATGGGTTAGTGCGCGACTACCATTCGGAATTCAGAGAGAACGTAGGTTCGAATTTCGGTGAAAGACCATAATGAAGAAAAACATTTTTCTAATAGCGGTAGCCCCTCGGCAGGCAATGGCAAGGCAAGCTCCGAGTGTATTTCTGCCATGAAAAAGCTTCTCATAAAAAATGTCTCTTCGTCGGAGTCGGATTGAAACTGTAGGACCCTTCATTTGTGGAACAACATCAAGACGCACGCCACAAATAGGAGGAGATATAAAATCATTAATAATTTATTCATTCACGAATGAATATTGTGTTAAATCACCAAAGTTCGCGATCGAGTTTACCACAGTGTACAGTCCTGAAAAATAACCCTTAGTCGACGTCAACGGATTCTGCCAAAATCTGAAGCAGTCATATGAGCTATAGAGCGGCAAATATACCGTTGGAAAGATACTAGTAAAGACGAGAAAATACACGAGGGTTTCAGTGAAGGTCCCAGAAGCGAAGAATTCCCCCCGATGAGGACTTGGTTACATGAAGTAAGACGGCTAGAAAGGACAAAAGCTAAGAAATTGCTGTAGAAATACGGCTACACATACGACGGGAATTGTGGAAATGTGCAAAAACTGTCATCATGAAGCATCGAATCGCACCCGGTTTTGCATAGATTACAGAAAGGAGATTAGTAATTATTATTTATAAACATTTCTTTTTTTGGAGGAAGCATTGTGAGGAGATTGATTCTCTTCCAGCGGGTACTAGACTTCGAAAGTGACTCCCAAAGATCACGGACGGAGACTTCACGCAGAGTCTGGAGGAAACGGGATAGTCTCTTTCCGGAACATATCAGCGTGGTTGATAACTAGCTGTGACAAAACAAAATGGGCGATCTCCACTTTTACTCCATTTAAATCACCAGGTGTTGATAACCCACAGCTGTATCTACTTCAGCACGGCGTGAATGTATTAGCACCGGTCTTAACATATATTTTCAGGATAAGCCTCGAATTAAGCCTAAGAATTGAGGTAAAGCTAGGATAGCTTTCATTCCCAAAGCTGCCACAAAGGCGGGCCAAACCCCAAAAGCCTTTGGACACTCAAGCTTAACTTCTTTCCTGCTCAAAGTTATGGAAAAAATACGAAATTCAAGGCTTTGCTGGCGATCTAGTTATTATGGTTAGAGGCAAGATCGACTTTACTATAGCCGATCGCAAGCTTTCGACAATACGCAAGATTGGTATCAAGAGAAAGGAAACTCGATAAATCCGAACAAATAATGTGTGGTACCCTTCATCAGAAGAAATAAGCCCTAGAGACCCTAAGACCGTCGCGGTGACCATCGACTTCAACGCATTGCCAGAAATCAACACACTCCTTCCTACAGCGGTGTGCGCGGTTGCTGATTGCTATGGTGAACAACAACAGTATCGCATGTTATTAGACAGCGGCTCGGAAAAAACAATAATCTCCGAAAATTGCGTGCAGCGTTTGGGCACTTGGAGCACTCAAGAGTACCAATACATGGCTTAAACAACATAGCTACAGGTGTTTCCCATGGCTGGGTCTCCCTTCATATAACCTCCATGGTGGGTGGTGAATCATTAAATGCCGAAGCTCTGATTATGCCAATAATTTCTTCATCCGTCCCGGTGCAATGTCTTGATAATGCACAATACTCATCATTTCTATCAATTGATCTGGCTGATCCGACATTTTATATTCCTTCGCCCATTGTCATTCTTTTAGGGAGCGAAAAATGCTTTGAAATTTTGAAAGCATTTTCGACAACACTTGGGTGGATTGTGGGCGGAGACCTTACTTGCCGTGTAAATAAAGGAAGCGTAGGCGTGTTGTTCAACAATTTCGATATCGATAAGGCACTTTCACAGTTTGGGAAACAGAGGAAATGCAATGTACACTACCGTACACAGAAGAAGAGGACAAATCAAAGAAGTCATTTTTAAATACACATACGAGGGCTGATTCACGAGGTAAATTCATTGTTGTGCTACCATTCAAATTAAAATCGAACAACTTTGGCAAGTCCGCCGAACTCACACTAAAGCGACTAAATGCAACAGAAAAAAGACTTGTAGGTAATTCCAAATTGAAAGAACAATATACAAACTTCATGGCAGAATATCTTGCATTGCAACATATGGAGCGAGTTCCGGAAGCCGAAATCAAAGAGCCATCGACCGAATGTTGTTACTTGCTACATCACCCTGTAATCAAAGCCGAGAGTACAACAACAAGGCTTCGCGTAGTGTTTGATAGGTCTGCAAGCATGGGTAATCATTCGTCACTTAATGAAGTTTTGCTTTCTGGATCATCGCTTTTGCGTGAGTTATTTTCCGTTATTTTGAGATTTCGTAGACATCGATTTATTATGTCTGGTGACGTAGAGAAAATGTACAGTATGATTTGGGTGGGTGACTACCACAGAGATTTTCAACGTATTTTATGGCGTAACGCTCCTAATCAGCCATTACTTGCGATGGAAAATTGCTTCGAGTGGCCATACGTAGGCTCAAATTCTCGTATGAGCGTGCGGTCAAGTAAACACGATCGTTTTGAGTGTTTATAAACTGCTCAATTTGGAATTTTTTTTCAAAAGAAAACACAATGTTAGGAAATTCGCCACGTTCGTTCAAGCGCAACAACTCTTTTGCTCTTTCGCACCGAACTTTTTTTGCTGGGGTGAAATATCGTGGGCTTTTTGGAACTTATTAGCCTTAATCTTGAGCTCATTTTTCAATATGCGTCGAATGCTGTCTTGCGATATTTTCAGTTCTTTGGCCATTTTTCTTCCACTTCGACGTGGATTTCGTTCAAGTCGAGCCTTCACTTTCCGAACCATTTCTGGCGTTGTTGCGGTTATTTTTGGTCCACCTCCATAGCGTTTTGCAATGCTACCAGTATCATTGTAACGTTTGATAGTGCGATACACAAACATTTTATTCGCTTTGAGGTGACTGAGCTCACGAACAATGGCTGGATGTGATTTTCCAGTCAAATATAACTATTAAGTTTGAATTCCACTACAGAAAAAAAAATCAACAAAACTGATACGCAAATGCTTTTGATGGCTTATAAACAATATATTGAACTGTCTTTATACTCGTATCGTTCACCCTGTAGAATCGGGCTGAAGAATACAAAGTACTGACTTTACAGCATTGAAGAAGTTCGCTCGTAATCACGCTACACAGAATTTAAAAACATACATATTTATACATAAGAAGAATAATAAAATAAATTTTCTTAAAAAATGTAACTGCATATTGAAAGTTTCTGGATCTACCATTTAATACATGTACTCTTTATTTTAGAAAGCTCAACAATATTTACTTAATAATAGTAAATACTCACCCACTGAACCCAAGACGTTGTCAAGCTACCTAGCATTGCAAACAGATTGAATGTCAAGAAACATGTCACTGAAGTGAACAACCCAGGATCTTGTATAATGAAATTATCTGACGATGCTTTTATATCTATAATTATAAGAATGTATTTAAAGAATAATTAATACTCAAATCAAAAACAACTATTTTAAAGGTATAAGATATTAATTAAAAACCTCACAATTACACAAACGCAAAATTATTCCGGCAGAATAAAAATTAAGTAATATTTTAAAAATGGTTATTTATTTGGTTTTCTGTTTTGTTAGCTCTGGGAAATATTATTTTACATATAGTACTGTCCACGGGCTCGGCTATCCCATCAATAAAAGAAGCAGCAGTACTTGGTGTATCCGCTTTGTAAGACAGGCAGCTTAGGCATGGATGTTTTCTTCTTCCTTTATGCAGCAAAAAAGATTTAAAGCCCAAATTATATATAATATACACCATTTATTCTATGTTGGTCACTTGTCAAACTTTACATTAAGGAACTCTTTCTTTTCAGATAGATGTGTTGGGCTTAAGATACATATGTGTAAAACAAAAATTTTCGAAGCTATTTTTGTTTCAACTTTGTAAATACCTAGAAAATGTTTAAATTTTAATGAAAGTGGCGCACTGAGCGATAGACAGCACATTTAATTTGATATATCACTTGTTTTGATTAGTTAAGGGATTCTACAGATGTCAGACTTTTTTCTTTAATCCAATACCTTGGTGATATCTTCAAAACTACTTGACACAAAAAAAATATATGAATTTTCGGACTCAGCGACCGTGAAACACAGAAATTGGATGGTCGGGTTTTTGGCTGAAAACTAGTGTTATCGTAATTTACAAATTTAAATCAGTTACAATTTTTGGGCAAGTGGCGAACAGCTTCAAAAATTTTACTCGATTAAAGTTTACAAAAATATCCCAATTTAAACTCCAATGTGATTCCTTAAGGGGTCTCAAAAATATCATTGAAATACTAAAATTACAATAGTAAAATAACTTCCGCCTTTTTACCATTTTTTTCATTCCAAGATTAGAGATAAATTGGAGAATGATAAGAATAATAATAATAATTAGAAAATTCCTAAAGGTCAGAGAAGAGTAATGAATGATGTTGGATTTCAAGGTTGGAAATGAACTGGAAAATTAGTTAGATATCAATTTGAGAGCTATGAAGTACCCAAGGTTTTACTTCTGAGCCTATATTAATAAGCAAAATTGCAGCACCTGGGAATTAAAAAAATGCGAACGTGCTCCAAGAAAACCTCAGAGAATGAAAATTTGGTGCGGATTTTGGAGCTGTGGCATCATTGGCACATTTTTCTTTGCTGGTGGAAACACCATTTCGGTCAACGGTGAGCGCTACCGAGACTTGACAGATAGACAGTGGCACGTACTTGGACCATCTGTTTTTAATCCAAACTAAACGTACCAGACATATGTCCATCAACACGCGAGCCCTAACATACTCGTATTTATACGAGGGGTGCCTTGTATATGTCGGGATTTGGCATCCCTGGAGTTGCAATCTGGCAACTGACCGCTGTATCGCAAAGTTTGACATTTTTTGGCTTTTACGTACTCAGAACGTTTTGAAATACCAGCGCTATTTGTGTTGTTAACAGTAACTTAATAGATTCGTCTCGGTCCAAAAAAGAAATTAAATCGTGCACATTTTCGTGCGATTATTTTTTACAATTTTCGTCGTGGATTAACTCAGCAACATTGCATGGATGAACTTAATTCATTTTTTGGCGATGAAGCTCCATCAAGGACTAGTGTTGATCGATGGTATGGTGAATTCAATCGTGGTCGTAGTTCACTCCAAGACGAATTTCGTGAAGGTCGTCCAAAATCAGTTGTTGTTCCGAAAACCATTGATGCTGTGCGCAAACTGATATTGCAAGATCGTCATGTGACCTATCGTGAGCTTGAGACAATCTTAGGCATTAGTGGGACCAGCATACATTCAATATTGCATAAACAATTGACTGTCAAAAAAATTTGTTCGCGTTGGATCCCACACAATTTGTCAATCGCTCAAAAAAAGGCTCATGTCGATTGGACGAAGGAAATGCTCAAAAAATACGATCGCGGGGCTTCGAAACACGTCTTTGACATCGTGACAGGTGATGAATCATGGATTTACGCGTATGAGCCCGAAAGTAAACAGCAGTCGACTGTATGGGTGTTTCAAGATGAGCCAAATCCAACAAAAGTTGTTCGCGCACGAAGCACTTCCAAGCAATAGTTTTTTCAGAAAAACTGGACATGTCGCAACCGTACCACTTGCACAACGCAGAACAGTAAATTCTGAGTGGTACACAACCATTTGTTTGCCAGTTGTCTTCCAAGAAATTAGGAAAACCAATCGCCAAAGACGGATCACTCTTCACCAGGACAATGCGAGCTCTCACACATCGGCTCAAACAACTGCATTTTGAGCACCCAAAACATCGAATTAATGAGTCATCTGCCGTATGGTCCTGACTTGGCACCGAATGACTTCTTTTTATTCCCGTACGTAAAAAACAAACTGAGAGGTCAACGTTTTTCGACACCTGAAGAAGCGGTTGCGGCATTCAGAATGAATGTTTTGGAGGTACCTCATTCAGAGTGGCAAAAGTGTTTCGACAATTGGTTCAAACGCATGCAAAAGTGTATAGATCTTCATGGAGAGTATTTTGAAAAACAATAAAGAGATTTTCGATGATTAAAATTTGGTTTTGTTCTCTAATCCCGACATATAAAAGGCACCCCTCGTAACATAGTAAGTTTTTTTTTGTTTTTTAAATTGTCTTCGTATACAAATAGACAAAATTTAATACGTTTTGTTTTTTAAATTGTCTTCGTACACAAATAGACAAAATTTAATACGTTTTGTTTTTTTAGGCGTAACAAAATACACTGGGTATTTGATAGCTTATTTACAGAACTTATTGACAAGTTTTGACAATTTATTTGTTCTTATTTAATTATAATAAACTCAAGTTTAAAACTTTGTGCAAATTAACAAAAAAATTCAAGATTTTTATCGAAACAAAATTTAGGAACCTATGAATAATTGAGGATCTAGGTCGGGTTTTTATACCTACTCGACTTCAATGCGCTTTTCTGAAATTTGTTACTTTTGAAGTCCTTGTACGCCATAACTTAAAATCTACTGGCCCAATCGTTTTGAAATTTTTGGACAGAGATCCATGGGAGCCTTATTTTTTCAATATAAATAAAATAATTATTAATCATATAACAAACTAGCAGATTTTTTGTGCCGAAAATTGTTTTTTTGGCTTCAAAAATCTATGAAAAACAGAAAAATCAAAAGAAAATCTTCCCAGGGATACGTTGAAAACATCATCTTTAACAAATGTATTTCTTTCGAGAAGCCTCCGGAGATTCCTTGTCACTAGCTCAGTTTCAATATTTTGCATTATTATATGAAGATTCACTAAATAAATTAACACTATTTGTGTCGATTAAAAAAAAATTCCGAAAAACGTGCATTTCTCCACAGAATTAACCTTTAAATAAGACCACTTACCTGAATGTACAGAAGGAAAAATCGCTAACGTAACGAAGAAAGTGCAAAAAACATTGTAGAGTTGCAAAGATATTTTTTTGAAAATTGCCCAATATGGTACGCTAGATCCTTTAAATTTTTTTTCTTCGTCGACTGAATTTCTAGAAAGTTGATTATATCTGTAAAATTTCTGAAATTAGATAAGAATCAGAATAAAAATTAGAAAATTTAAATAAAAAATGTAAAAACATTCTAACACGTGTTTTTATTTATATTTAATAAATAATATTTGTATCCTGAAGCGGGCCAACAAGTGTCGGTTGGGTTACAAATACGATTTAAATATTTAAATTTTAATAGATTTTAAACCACTACATTCATATATCAATGGATTTTGATAAAAAAAGCAGTCAACGATTTGTATCATCTTCATTCAAAATACCACAACTGCGGTTAGAATTTATTGATTTGCGAAAATCGACTGGCAGTCGATTCAGAAAGGATTGGACTTAGGCTAGGTTAAGTTGGGTTGTAATTGTTGCCCAGAGAGTGGGCCAACTTGGACGAAAGAAGTTTGGTTCATCATTTGTGATACCATTGCAAGGGGGAAAAAGAGGTGAAACGCATGATAATCTGAAGGCGCCAAGTCTGGTGAGTAAGCCGCATGCACCAGCGGTTCCCAATCGAACGTCTCCACTAATTCCCGGGTCGCTCTTGTTCGATATGGCGGTGCATTGTCATCAAGAAAAATTATTTTGTGATGCCGATTGGCATATTTTGGGCGTTTTCGATGTATAGCGCTGTTTAAATCGGCGAATTGTGGTTGGTATCGTGCACCGTCAACTGTTTCACCTGGTTTTAATAGCTCGTACCAAATCATACCACGCTGATCCCAGAAAACACACAGCATTGCCTTGCGGCCGAAGCGATTTGGTTTGGCCGTTGTTTTTGGCTTGTGGCCGGGCGGACGATACGATCGTTCACGCTTGGGATTGGAGAAATACACCCATTTTTCATCACCCGTAACTATTCGATGCAAAAAAGATTTCCTTTTGAACCGGGAGAGCAGCATTTCACAAGTGGTCGATGTCCGCAAATCGTCGTTTGAAGGCACGAAATTCGGCATTTTTAAGAGCGACACAAATGCATTGTTGTATGAAACGTAACAAACAATGAACAGAATATTGCTGACAGATGACAGATGAAAAAACAAGACATTTGGAAAGGTTTAAAAATACTCCTAGCGACATCTATGGACTAATAGCTGGAAGTCTCATTTCATAGGTTTATACTGTTAGTCTCGCGAGAGCGGTGCAGCTGCTGAGATTATTCTACCTCATCCACCATCCGCGGAAGAGCCCCATGAGGATGCCCACAAAATTTGAGAGCTGAATTTTTGTCATCCTCAGAATATCCTGGATCGGAGTCCAAACGTGGGCAGAAGGATTTCGCGACCTTACACGTTCGTGTACTTGCCGCCCAGCGCTCGCTGAGTTGGTGGAAAGCCCATTCTTCCAGGAGTAGAGCGCAGGTTGTCAGAGTAAATATTTACCGTCTTTGATTGCGGCCAGCTCTGCTTGGAGCACACTACAGTGATCCGGTAGCAGGAATTTGAGTTTGATGGGGAGCTCTTTGCAGAATACTCCTCCTCCAACCCTACCGTCCAACTTCGAGCCATCCGTAAACAGGTTAACCAGGCCCTGTCCCCAGGTGTTGCCCTCGGTCCACTCCTCCCTTGATGGAATATGGGTGGAGAACTGGTATAAGTAAAGATATGTTGATCGCACTGAAAAACAGCTACCAAAAATTACATTTGTTTAGGCACTTAATGAGTATTAGTAAGTCCACATTCGAACATGGAGAAATTTGTTGCTTGAACCTATTACTTGTGATGCTCGTGTTCTGTCAATTCCCTTTGTCTTCTCTTTATTATTAATGCTGTTGTTGGCTGTAGACCAAAAAATAACAATTGCAAGTTGTGTGAAGCAACAAAAATTTCCCTGTATGCACGTGGTCTAATGAAACTGGCCTAATAGCAAAAAAGAGAGATTTGTCAGCATTGAAAATAGTGAATTATGCCAGTTTTATGAGATACTAGCTTATACCCGTGAGTTTCACCCCACATTTCTATCAAGAAGTATGCAATGTAAAAAAACAACTTTAACTTTTTTAAGTCAGTTTAGGTATTATTTAAAACTCCCCCTTTTTAGTTATACGCAGTTTTTGTGGATGTGGTAAGGATTAATGTCATATAACCCCTTACCAAATTTCAGTGGTCTAACGTAAATACTTTCAGAAATACGGACTGTTAAAAACTCCATTTGTATGGGAGGTGCCACGCCCCCTATATATATCAACATATTTTTTAGCCTATGACCATCCCGGTAAGATATCCAGTTCGTGTTTCAAATTTGGTTACGATCGGTTTATGCGTTTAGGACGCAAGTCGATCTATAGATACATACATAATTTGAATTTTATATATATAGATAACCATGTTCACTAGTGGCAAATAGGGGTAGGATTATTTTCGAATAATATTCGAATAAACATTATTCGAATAAAACGAATAATACTATTCGTTTCAAATAATTCGAATAGTTCATTATTCGAATACCTTACTATTCGAATACCTCACTATTCGAATAGTTTACTATTCGAATACCTCACTATTCGAATACCTTACTATTCGAATACCTTACTATTCGAATACCTCACTATATATTCATTTAAATCAGGGAGAAAATGCTTTTAAAAATATAAAAATTACATTGGCCCTTCTCATGGTGCATGCACTTGTACATAAACCGATTAGTAGTCCGCTAATCTAAATAAATATTTACCAAAAATATTCGAATAGTGAAGTATTCGAATAGTGATGTATTCGAATAGTAAGGTATTCGAATAGTAAGGTATTCGAATAGTGAGGTATTCGAATAGCATTATTCGAATAAACGAATAAAAAATTCGAATAAATATTATTCGAATTACGAATACCTCTCGAATAAAAGATTTTATTATTCGAATAATTTTTATTCGAATAGTCCCACCCCTAGTGGCAAATCTTGCTGGATAGCATTGTTGTTGCTTGCCAATCTTTCGTCAAGCTAGCAAAGCCCAAACATAGCGATCAGAGAACTTTCGCATCGAAGGCGCCTAATATGGTATATAATAAAAAGCAAAGATTGCGCTGGAAGCAAAAATTTGTCATACATTGGTCATTGTCAGATCAAAATGCTAAAAATATGTAAACGGGAACTATACTAACGGGAACTCTTCTATTCGCCACTTCTCTAACTAACTTAACGAAAAATTTGCATGCGAAAGCAACAGCAAAGTTTTCGAGTAAGATTCTTCGCTAGCGAGTATGGTTATACCTCATTAGAATGGTATAACTTACTATCCTACAAACACATGTAATTTAAGGCAGCTCTATTCTTATTATGTTTACTTATACCAGTTGCTTCATCTATTCGCCCCATACCAATGCTTCGCGAAAAAAGACGCCTTATAATTTCTTTTATTTATTAATTATCGGGGCTTGCAAATTTTATTATTTTTACATTTATAATTTAATTCCAATATGATGTGACCTATGGTTCCAAAATTATGGCTTACACATGGTGTCAAATTTCTGGAAGACTGACGGACCTACTTTTATATAAATATGTATATAACTAATTGTATATATACATACATATGTATGTAACTAATTATCATGGCAATACTGGTATATTTAATTGAGGAATTAAATGTTAATCCTGTTTTGCCCTGTGTTTTAAATAGGGGAAAACGATTCGATTAGGTAGCCGATTTTCAAGCCTGATGTTTTAGCCATCTGTTATTTTGACCAAAGTATACAGATACATTTTTATAAATATTGTACATTTAGCCAAGTCATACAATCTTAGCCGTGGCAATACGTTTCCTAAAAAAATTGTGTCATCGTCACACAATCATGTTTTGAACGGAGTTACTTCAGTAAAGGTTCAAAATAATTTTTCGGGTTTGAAAAGGAATTTGACTGATTAGAGTCTAAATAAATGAAGAATAAGCAAACCCAATATTTTAATGTCTTGTTTTTGAGTTAAACTTAAGTTTAAATTCAGTATTATAAACTTTTTATTTTTAAATTCCTTTCTACATATCGCTCATTTGCTGCAACGTCGTCATAACTCAAAAATCGAAAAATTTGAGTTAACATCACTAATATATCGGAAATAATATGTTTGATCAACTGACAAAGTGTTATATCCGAAGTTTTAACATTTCACGCAGCATCGCAATAGATGCCTTTCGCTCTAATTACATATCCTATTGCGTCGTATTTGCAACAACGTATTATCTCAGTTGTGCGTCGGCTTTTGTGTGGTTAACATCGTGAAGTTCTCTAGAAAAGTGTCATATTTCGTTTTGTGACAATATTAATAAAAGGTAAGTTCACTTTTATATCTCTTTCCCTATCGTGTATATTGCTTTATTTTAAGATATGACGTTGTGCATGTAAAAATTTGAGTGAATTCCTGTAGTGTTTTTGAGTGTTATGACGTTTTTGCAGAAAATAATAATTTTTATTTCAGTACTATTTTGTCTTGAAACACTATTACAAATAAGATTTATTAGTGAAGCAATAGTGTATTAAAGAACTATTCACTGTTATGACATTCTTGCACTAAATATATTTTAAGTATCAATTATTTGCTATGAATCATTTCCATTTATGTCAGTATTGTTGTCATTTCCAATCAAAAAATAATGGAAACGAATTCTCGATCCGCCAAAATGGTGGGAATGGCCTTAAAAAAACAAGATGGAAAGGGTAAAGTATGCCAGATAAAAAGTACATCAACAGTGAATTTTGTTGAAATGAAATCAGTCTCATTAAGTTCGAGCTCATTTTCTGAGGATGATGCCGATTCCGTACGTGATACCACATACATTCCACCCGATATTGTCAGTAAGAGTAACAGTCACTGCGAACCAAATTCAACATCAGACAGTTCTGAGGCTAACACAACCGGTGTCGAAACTCCGATGATTTTAACGAGTCCACTAAAAAAAGGAGTAAAGCGTAAACGAAATGAGAGTAATTGGGTGAGAAATGTAAACAAAAAGTTGAGAAATAGTGGAAAAGAATACAAAATGAGGCCCACTTTACGGAACTATGCTTTGAAGACTTCTTTGATATGAAGGCTTTAGCAACTGAAATGGGACTACAAAATATGGCACAGGTAAAAATTTCCACAGTGGTTGTTCTGCAAGTTCGGCGCGATTCATAAACACCATTTTCTTTAAAACATCTTATAACGAAACCTAATTTAAGGTGGCAAATAATATCATTAAAAAGAAAAACATGAAGGATATTACAATGACAAGAGCATTTTACACAAAACCTTAGATAGCGGACCGCAAAAAAAAGATCTGCTAGAATTGATACAGAAAAATCACATTCCTAAGTATTATAGACCTTTTTACGAGGAATTGTAATCCTTATTCAATTCATTTTTTTATTTAAAATGAATATTATTTTTTACGTGAATTTATGTTTCTTTATTTTTGTACCTGAAGTAATATGTTAATTTTTATTTTACAATAAAATATGCAATGAAAGCAATAAATTTTATTTAATATCCATATTTTTTTCTCTTATAATGTTTAGTAAGGTGTAAATATAATACAGTCACAAGTCAGAATTTCCAAAAGTTTTTCAGCTATAAAACTTTTTGTTATTTGCAGTAACGTCACAATTTTAATTATGTCAGACCATAAAACCTATTTTTGCAGCAACAACGTCATAAGAAAAACTCGGAGTACTTTTGAGCCTACAGAAAAAAGTCCATTATACATTTCAACCTTTAATTTACATATACGTCTTAACCAGATGCTATTTCAGCAAAATTGACCATAATCTTCTTTTCATATACAATTTTAATATATATAAAACAATTTAAAAACTGAAAAATGCGTCTCCTGTAAAATCACAATTTTTGAGTTATGACGACGTTGCAGCAAATGAGCGATATGTGCATACATATACAGTATATATGTAAAAAAAAGATTAAGATTTTATTGTTAAAACATAAATTATAAAAGCATTTTTCATTGAGTGAGGAACTTACATTTAACGGCAGAGCAAAAAATGTGTCAAAACAAGCAAGTAAAACAACCATAGCTGTGATGAAATAATAAATCGCTGCAGTCCGTTTCGATGTAAATATAGAATTGCTTACTATACTTAGTATAGAAACAAATAATCCACAAATATTAGATCCCAACACTACAGCGCCAGTGTATTTAAATGGGTGTGTAGCAACCATCCCATAAATAGTGTTTTGATAAACACCTCCGGCCACTGGAAAATAAATAAAACATGTTATTAAAACTTAGCTATAACAGTTTTCAACTTTCAGCTTAATTTTAACGTTCATTGTAATCAAGGCTAAATATTCTAAAATATCTTTCGTCAAAATACTACCTAACACATACAAGCTGCTTGATGCAAACAACCAACCATCTTGGATCGATCATATTACCAAAAATAATATCACACTTCTTTCCATTTGAATTTCATAACAACAATCCAATAAATGGCGCTGCACAAATAATTGCTGATGCTGCATATTTACTCGAACCCTTCAAGTTCCAGTCAAGCAAATGTAGAAATAAAATCTTAAGTAGAATTCAACTATTACCGACAGCTCCAACTGTAAAGAACTAGAATTAAACTACGGGTTTTTTGTATTTAATAAAGTCTTCTTTTATTTACCCAATAAATGTTACATAAAATAATCTTCTATTTACTCCATAAATGTAACAGGCGCCGAGAATGGGATACTGAGTAATTTTTTAGCGATAGTTAAGGATAGAGATTTTACTCATGAAAATAATTGTAGAATTATTTTTGAGGTTTACGGGAACTTTATTCCTATACATATACAAGTATATGATTTCTCTATAGAAAAGGATTTAAATATATTGGATTAAAAGGATGGAGTGAAAAAATTAATAAACTTGATTTCCGAAGGGTTGTTAAAATGGGCAGCCAAATAATAAGGGCGGAATCGCCTTCTCTAACTAACTCCGAGGGGCAATACGAGTAGGGGCGCTCAAAGCTTTATATGGGCGGGATTCTGGGGGAAAGTCGGAGTCGACTTCGAGCATTGACCCAGGGGGTGGGAGTCCGCGTCACGTAGGTAGACAGCCGCATGCAGAACCGCTTAGGTAGGGCTGGAGGGGGCACCTGCAAGGTTAACTGATGCAGGATTATCTGAATCCAGATGTGAAATAGATCGCAAATTGCGGTCTCTCAATAAATCCTCTTATTTACAAGGAAATATAAAATACCTAGAGTCAAAAGCGGGGTACAGGATCATTGTATTACGTGCGCCACTAGTTCACGCTGTCGATTCTAACATAACCTAAACGTCATAAACCAAGCTTAGACATATTATAAACAAACTACTTCGACACATTAGTGATTTAGTTTTGGTATCATTTACTTTTTGTTTTGTGAAAATGTTTGATTTTGTGCCGAATAATCGTCATTTGCAGGAAGTGTTGATTTTCCTCTTTCATTCGAAAAAAAAAAACGGCGGCTGAAGCGCATCCAGAGCTACAAAAAGTTTATGGAGATGCTGCTTTAAGTGATACAACGTGCCGAGATTGGTTCCGTCACTTCAAAGACGGTGATTTTAATGTTGGCGACCGTCCGCGTGAAGGAAGGCCAAAAACCTTCGAAGACACTGAATTGGAGGCATTGCTCATTGAGGATCCGTGTCAAACGCAAGAAGAGCTTTCTTCAGTATTAGGAGTTCCCCACCAATCTATTCCCAAGCGATTGCATGCTTTGGGAATAATTCAGAAACAGGGGACTTGGGTTCCTTATAAGTTAAAACCAAGGGATATTGAACGTCGACTTTTCCAATGGCAAAAAAGGAAGGCTTTTCTTCATCGCATCGTGACGGGTGATGAAAAATGGATTCATTACAGCAATTAAAAGAAAAGAAAGTCATGGGGACTGGACTGCCCGGTCATGCTTCTACGTCCTCGCCTCGGTCGAATATTCTCGCTGCGAAAGTTACGATATGTATTTGGTGGGACCAAGTTGGTGCTATTTATGATATTATGAACCGTTAAAACCAAGCGAAACCATCACTGGGGATCGGTATCGACTTCAATTGATGCGATTGAGCCGAGCACTGCGCGAGAAGCGGGCGTAATACACGGAGAGGCATGAAAAAGTGATTCTACAGCATGACAACGCTCGGCCTCAGCCTCACGTTGCCAAACCCATTAAAACCTACTAGAAACACTGAAATGGGAAATCCTACCCCACCCGCCATATTTTCCAGATATTGCGCCGTCCGATTATCACCTGTTCCGACCGATGGCACATTTATCAAAAATGGCTTGATCCGTGGATAGCCTCAAAAGATGAACAGTTTTACCGCGACGGTATATGAGATCTACCAGAAAGATGGGAAAAAGTAGTAGCCAGCGATGGGCAATACCTTCAATGATTCACTTGTAAACATTTTTTCAGAATAAAGTTGTATTTTCATAAAAAAAAACAGCGAGAACTTAGTTGCGCACCTAATACACCCCGCTATGGCGAGGACCTCCCCATCATGCTCAAATTTAGGCTTCCGGACTACGTGTAGTGGTTGCTTGATTCTACAATTACTGTAAATATCTACTCCGACAGCCGAGCGGTTATTAGGGCCTTGGGCGCGTTGTTTATGCGTTCGAAATTATTCGGGGAATGTCTGGCTTCTCTCTCGATTGCATCGGAATATTTTGAAATTGGGCTCATTTGGCTTGCCGGTCACAGTGGCATAGAGGGAAACTGCTGGGTTGATGAGCCAGATATCATCACGAGAACTGCACTGGACTGGAACAGGAAGGGAGCAGAGGTCGCGGTCGGCCAAAAATCACTTGACGAAGGTCGATGTTGCGCGAGCTAGCAGATGCCGACTTCACATGGGACGGCGCAAAAACAACAGCCCAGAACCAGCCGATTTTAAGGCAAAAGATCAAACTGGTGGTGTGTTATGCCAGTCGAGCTATGAATGTCCATGAAAGCTTTAGTATGGGCTATTAAGAACATGGTCTTTAGATGCAGGTTTTTGGTCTTGACAGATCACCAACCATTAAAATGGCTATATTCATTAAAGGAACCGAATGAGCGAATAATTCGTTGGAAGATCTCATTAGGTGAGTTCGAAGTTGGTATTGATTACGTAAAGGGCAAAGATAATAAGGTAGCTGGCTTCTTAAGCAGGATAGAAAATCGCGTAGATAGTTCTGTAGAACAAAATAATTTTGATTTAGGACCCTTTTCCCAAGCTTTTGACGAAGAAGCGATGATCGACAAAAATTTTACAATAAGTTAAGGATTCGCAAATAAATATAAAACGCAAATTCGACTTGTAAATAGGAAAAGTTCGGAACTTCTATTTGAGGAAATATATAAATTCATATATGTTTAGGTATAGATTTTAGGAAATGGCCACTATTTAAAATAGTTATATACTCCCAAAATATTAAAAAAAAGAACAGTTAGTATACAATCAACAAAAACAATGCAATTCAGGGAAAGTTTGAATAACTTTTTAGTAATGATAACCAGTTAAAATGCATAAAATGTTGCAAATTATCAGCCGACTTGACCAATGAAGAACAATTTCTAGAAATTATAGAGAAAATAAGGAGGAAATTAAAAATATATAATTTTATCCAAATTTGATCCGATATATAATATTAACTGATATGTGCTTTAATAATACTGTACAGTACTTCGCTGGATGTTGGACCAAACTAATTTTTTTAAAACATTGAGTCTTAAGTAAATAAGGAATTTCTCCGATTTTCGAAGACAGCCCCCAAATTTTAGATATGAGCCTTCGAAGCTCGAAATTAGGGCTTTAATAAAAATTAGTTAAAATAAATGTATGTATGCATATAACTAAAACAAGGAAAAATATGGGCGTGATCTACTTCTTCCAATTATTTAAATAGTATACCTATAACTGTTTTTGCGAAAAATTGTATTACAGGAGATTTTAGGGGTCAAAGATCAGATATTCAAAAAACTAAAAACCTTATATTTTAAAAACTTTTCAACCAATTAAACAAAAAAAATTGGTGCTGTAAATGATAAAACACTCTTTCATTTAAATTACAAAACTCTATACTTTGTACATAAAAATTTGCAGAAAAAAATTTTAAAATTAAAAAAAATCCCCGTTTCTAATAAAAATAAAAATAAATAAATTTAACATAAAAGACATTACTAATTAGTAATATGTAGTATTGAAGACTTTATTTACAGGGTCCGACACTCGAAGTGTAATCAACTTCAGACCGCTCGCGCAGCTGATGCTCGTGCATGGCTCTGAAACTCACCAGACGCGAATCCGATGGATTATTCTCTTTGGGCCATTCTGGATAGCAAGGTCCGAACTAAAAGATTCGCCAGTCTCGAGGCGCTGAAAAAAGCCTCTGTCCGCGAGTGGGTCAAAATACCTGCAACTCACATTCGAGCAGCTTGCGAGTGCCGGACCCTGTGTATAAAAAAGAAGATTTACTTTAATATACAACTTGCAAAACTCGTAGTGATATTACTTTTTATATGCCATATACTTCTGTTGCATATAAAGTTTTGACATTTTATAAATCAGAAAAACTCAACAAATTTTCATCAAAATTTCCAACTTTTTAATAAGCTTTTTTAAAATGCTTTTGGGTATGCAGTTTTATATGTTTTTTTTTAAGTCATGACATGTATGGCGGTTATGGACATCCCTTTAGATAAACTAAAACTTTATGAGTTTTTACCTTTATCGTTTATTGATGAAACTATTTTCAAATATACATCCCGTGATTATCTAAGCTTCCACAATTCCCTTTTATAATTTAAATTGGATGAATTATTGTCCGACTTGGGTATTCACAGTTGTTTTTTTTATATTTTAAATCAATAATACATGCATTTTGCATTAATAATATTCCTTTAAAAAAGAAATGCTGCTATAAGTCACCTTGGCATAATAAGCTAATTAAGAAATTTAAAAATCTCAAAAATAAATGCCTCAAAAAATTCTAAGCAACTAGTAAGCACTCATTTTTTGTAAAATACAACTATTTTCAAAAGAAATTTAAGTCCTTCGATAATCTACTTTTCAAGAACTATATTCTTAGCACTGAGTGGAACATCAAAGCTATTCCAAAGTCGTTTTGGGAATTTTGTCAAAGCTAAAAAGTCGAGTTCGAGTATACCTGCTTCGGTTGTGGTGATGATAAATTTGTAAATACACCTGCTAAAGCAGCTACCTTATTTGCAGACTTCAGATTATGTCTCGGTTGATCAGGCATCCGCTTACCTTTCCTCCAAGAAATCTTCATTTATAAATTTTGTCTATTTGCACATCTCATCTGATGACATTTTCTAGGGAATGCTTTATCTCAAGTTTTTTTTAACATTTTTTCATCTGTTAAGGACTCGAAGCTTAAACTCGACTTGGTGAATGAAATCGAGTGTGTCTTTGAATATTAAAAAATGTTTTCATCTACCATTTTCGAGGCGTCAATACATTTTTAACGCATCCTGCACCATTTTTGATAATGTACTACAAGGTGTAACAGTCTTGGAGTTTTATTCGCTACGCAATTTTCCTTCAGTGGTCACATTAATTTTATTCTTTCAAAATCGTACTCAGTTCTGGCTTCATTCGTCGCAATGCATCTGAACTTCCTGATCCGTATAACTATAAATTGATGGTTACGACTCTTGTTCGTTCTCACTTAGAGTACGCTGTTATCATTTGGAGACCTTACGACCAACTTTTGATAGATAATAGAGGGTTCAAAAAATATTTCTTAAGCAGGCATTACGTTCCCTACGGTTAGAGACCTCTGTTACATCCTATAATTCTCGACAAAATCTAATTATTCTAGAATCTGTACAAAATAGAAGAACAGTCCTTTCACCGCTATCGTTTATTTTCAGTGTTGTTAATAGCATCGTTGACTGTCCAGTTCTACTTGAGCGGATAAGCTTAATGTTGCCAAAGGAGTCTTCGCAATGTTTAATTTCGCTTTATCTAAATCTAATTTTGTAAAAATGTTAAATTTAGTTGCTTAATATTGTATTTATATAGAGTGATAATATTTTAGTCGGCGGCCGCCGTAGCCGAATGGGTTGGTGCGTGACTACATGCGGAATTCACAGAGAGTAGAAATATTTGATGATTTCTACTCATTACACAGTACACTGTTGTCAGTATGTAAGTACCCGGTTCATAACAAATTTCAGAAACTCCAAACGTCGGTTGATCAACTTCTTTCTTCCTCTATTTTTTAAAACTATTATAGCAGGTCGTACGTATCATGCTGGGTACCTAAAACTCTGCTTTTATGATATATAGATATAATTGGCGCCCTTTTTGGGTGTTTGGCCGAGCTAGTCCTCCTATTTGTGGCGTGCGTCTTGATGTTGTTCCGAACGGCAGATATTTTTATGAGGAGCTTTTTCATGGCAGAAATACATGGAGGTTTGCCATTGTTTGCCGAGGGGCGACTGCTATTAGAAAAATGTTTTTCTTAATTTTGGCGTTTCACCGAGATTCGAGCCTACGTTCTCTCTGTGAATTCCGAATGGTAGTCACGCACCAACCCATTCGGCTACAGCTTTTATGATTGCTTGATCAAAATATTGCTTATAGATTGTTTCAACAATTGGAGCTACATTTAGCAAACTTGTTTTATATTAAATATTGCGCAAATAAATCAGAAGTTCCATGTTGTTGCTGTAGCAGCATAAACATTCCCCATACATACATATATGGCGAATGCTGCGGAAGTGACAGTCCTTGGCCGGATATAACTGTCGTGGGAACGTTCCATCGCAGGCTTAGCTTACTTCACAGTCTTGACCGGACATTTGTTAGTTCGAAAGAAATAGCATAAGCTTACGTGAATTCGCCGTGCTATATACCGTTTTTAATCTCTTTTACTCACTTCTAAATCCCTGCATATATGATGATCAGGGTTTTTAAGAAAGCAAAGTGTTCATAAGTAAGAATCCGCATTTTTAAAAATACAATCTGTTTGGATTTTAACATAACAAGGATATTGAAGTAAAGGTTTCTTTTGTTTTATATGAAAAGTTGTTTCTGTTTTATGTATATTAAAAAAAACGCTCAATAGTATTACTAATTAGTCATTTCTTTTTTGTTAAATTTTTTGTTTATAAAAGTTATATACTATTTAAATAGATGCAATAAGTGGATCACGCCCATATTTTTGCTTGTTTAAGTTATTTCCACACATTTATTTTAAGACATTTTTTTCTAAAGCCCCTATTTCGAACTTCGAGGCGCATATCTCGAAATTAGAGGCTAACTTCGAAAATCGGAGAAATTACTCTTTTACTTACCCAGAAACAAAGTTGATTTTGCCTTGTAGTGTTATTATTAACATTGTTCACCCCAAAAATGTGCATATGGTATAATAATATTCTTTTTATGACATTTAGTATTATTTTATTTGTTAATATGAAAATATTACATTCACTTTTATACAACATAGTAAATGAATTGAACACAAGCTTGACTTTAGTGTTAATATGTTTACTTTTAGTAAACGATAAATAAATAATAATAAAAAAATACAAATGCAGAAATTAATTAAAAAGTGAAATGAAATACGATAATTCGTAAAGCAAATGTAATGATTTTCTTCCGATTGAAAATTATAATTCGATTGCAAATGGTGACATTATACACTAAGAGCGTTAGAGCTAGGGATCTAAACTGGTGATAAAGTACCTAAGAAAATTTAACGCACTTGGCAGAACTCAACTCGGATCCTCGAAGGATTGTTAACTACTGCGGTAACATTGGTATTGAAGGAAATGAGATTGCTTACAAACACGCATCTTATACTATACATATGTTAGGTTCGGAGCCCTTCTACGGCTAGGGAACTAAAATGGGGCAATTAACCAAGTTTATAGCACTTTATAGCACACAGAGCATTTTTGGGTTCTTACAATCATTGCACGAGTTTGCGTCAGAACAAATTTAGAATTTTCATGGCAGTTTTTCTTAATCTAAAAAAACAAAACTTGAAAATGTGCAAATTTGGCACAGTACAGAACGAAATTAGAAGATACATTCTAGAGCATTAACCTAAACCGATGAAAAAATGCAAAATAATAATGGGATAATGAATGGCACGAGTACGAATAAATAAAATTAAAGTATAAAAAAAATGGCATAAAACTTACTATTTAAGAGAACAACAGTGACCATAGTTGTCCAGAAAAGACCCCAGGCCAATTTGATGAGTCCACCATGGCCAAAATAACCGTTAATATGAAAAGAGCTAGTTCTAATAGTATGCTGAAAACAATTCGCTTTGTCAAATCGCCTCTGAAAAATATAGAATATTAGTTGAAAACTATGTTAAATTTTTAATTAATTTTAAAATTTTGTTTAAATTTACCCTAAATTGACGAATATATTCAACCAATTGAATACTACATTAGGAATTTGGGCTGCGAAGTTATGGTATTGAAGAAAGTTTGAAGCATATGTCGTGGAACTGGTTGAGTTTGTATTATCGCTTAGTTTATAGTCTACAAAGTACTGCAGGAGAATTAAAATTATTAGTGTTTACCTAGCATTTCATAGTATTTTCCTACTTACACTTTTCGCAGTTATGAACATGTTCCACGGCATCAAAGTCCCAATGCCATGCACAACAAAAATGAGCAAAACAAAATTCCATTTGTCCTTTGGTGGTTCCATCGCTAGAGCTATGAAAATTTATTAAAAAATTTGTTAGTGTAATCAAAGCGTAGTAATGGAAGCATATATGTGTTTATAATTTATGTGAACTAATGGGCTAACGTGACTTAGTAAAAATAATCCAAAACTTCATAAAACCATAAGGTCTCCAGGATATTCGGAAAAAGTTCAACAACACAAAAACTAGCCAAATTTCTACAATAGATTCTGGCAGAAAAGAAATATACGTGCAAAGGAAACTACGTGATTAGACAAGTAATTATGGCAAGTAAGTAGGTATGTTAGATGGCAAGAGTAGGTACCACGGGTACACTACAAGTACTCGTAGCACTAGAGCGCCAAAATTTATCTTTTTCATTTCTTTTGCGAAAATGTATAAAAAAAATTGTAACAGGGGGTTATGAAATGTATCACAGATATTTGTTATAAAATCCCATTTAAATCTCTTAACAAATCCAAGCTTGAAATTCAGCTTGGACGCCAGAAATTAGTTAAAACGTACAGTTTTCCTCTCCCGCCAATAAGTTGAGCGTGCTTCAGGACGTCATGTGGAAACATTACACGGGTTAAACAGAAATTGCGAAAATAAATTACCGAAAGGTTTAAAGAGATGATCGGAAAATGTTGTTTCAAGACTATGCACTTCGACTTTGTTGCATTTCTTTCTTTGCAGTTCTGAAAGGCAATTGGCAAAACAAAATTGAGTGTCTAATAGAATTGTGACAGTTCTAATGAACTGCATTGTATGGCGTCATAATATTTATTATACACAATACATTTAATAAAATTTATAGTGTACACCAGTGGTCGCCAACCCGTCGATCGCGAACTACCGGTAGCTCGAAAAGGCAATTCTGGTAGCTCGCGCTGCTCACGTTGCAAAAAATCCAAAAGTCTGAAAATCATACCAGTATTAGCAAATTTCAGAAATTTTCATAATAAATAGATAAACAGCGGCAACACTGCGGTAAGCGATTTCGCGCCGACAAACACGGAGCGAAGTCGCGTCTCCATTCTAGGATCGGCTGGAACCGATTAGCGTGTTCGAGAATTTTTTGGCTTTATATATACGCAATGCACGTCGACATTGCGCTCACTTTAATACTGAACGGCATTATCAACGTTCCGCGTGCAGCGGTTGGGTTAGAGTTCGAAACATTATGGCAAGCAGTAGTAAGAAGGCGAAGACATACCATTTCCATTCGGAATGGGAAGAACAATACTTCTTCACAGAAGTTAAAGGCAAAAGTGTTTGTTTGTTATGTAATACATCTGTGTCAGTTCCTAAAAAAGGAAATATTGAGAGGCATCATAAAACTGTACATTCGAATTTTGAGAAGGCATTCCCGTTAAATTCTGCCACCAGAAAAAAAAAACTGAAACATTTAGAAATCCAGTTAATTGGACAACAGTCAATATTTTTGAAAACAATCGACAAAAATAAGGCTGCAACTGAAGCATCTTATCGTGTTTCCCAGATAATTGCACAAAAGAAAAAACCTTATGAAGACCGGGAAATCATAAAACAAGCATTTTTGGAAGCTGCAGATTCTTTATTCGCCAACTTTAGAAATAAAGACGAAATAGTGTCTGCTATAAAATCTATGCAACTTTCTGCTAATACAGTGGTGAGGCGAGTAGAAGTAATGAGCAATGATATTTTTTACAGTTAAGAAGTGACTTAGATAACTGTATTTATTTTTCACTGCAACTGGATGAATCAACAGATGTAGTTGACACCTCACAGATGGCCATATTTGTCAGGATGGCTTTTAGTGATTTTACAATTAAAGAAGATCTTTTGAAGTTTATTCCCCTCAAAGGACATACTACTGGGCTAGAGCTGTTTTCTCATTTAAAAAATCTCATCTGTTCTGAGAAAATTCCAATATCAAAAATGGTAGGCCTGACAACTGACGGTGCTCCAGCTATGGTGGGTTGTGATAAGGGGCTCGTGGCGTTATGTCATAAGGATGAAAGTTTTCCACAATTTCTTAGTTACCACTGTATTATACATCAGCAAGCATTATTTGGAAATTTTCTAAACTTGAACAACGTTATGAAACTGGTGGTGAAAATTGTGAACAAGATTAGAGCTCAAGCGTTACAAAGAAGATTATTTAAAACCTTGGCTGATGAAATTGACTGTCAATATGGAGAGCTACTTCTTCACTCTGAAGTGCGATGGTTAAGCAGAGGACGAGTGCTCAAACGTTTCAATGATGTCCTGCCTGCTATACTCCAATTTTGGCTCAGAGATTTTGGTTTTCTTGTGGACATTATAGAGAAATTAAATGAGCTTAACTTGCAGCTTCAAGGCAGGGATAAAGAATTAGCGGAAATGATTTCTGATATAAATGCATTTATTACAAAACTTGAAAACCGCGATACTAAGCATTTTCCTATTCTTTCCGAAAAGATATCCAAAAATCAATTAGAGCCCTATGACAGTAAATATCATATGTAAATAATTTCTAACTTGAAGGAAAACTTCAAAAAGCGTTTCAAGGATTTCAGCAAAATTGCTTTAGTGACGCAATTTGTTGTTTCACCCTTCATGGACATTGATATACAACAGTTTGCTACTTGTGTTATGAACAACTTTGGCGAAGACATTGCTGTGACAGAAATGGAACTGATTGCTTTTCAAAGTGACTTGGCTTTAAAATCTTTAGGTTCAAATACAAAATGTATATGGACTTTAGTAAGTAAAGATAAGTATTCAGTTTTATGTCGTGTTGCGTTGAAAGTGAAAGCGTTATTCAGTTCAACTTATTTGTGTGAATCTTCTTTTTCTAATATGAAATTTATTAAAAATAAATACCGCAATCGGCTTACAGATATACATTTGGATAACTGTATTCGAATGACTGTATCAAATATAAAAAAAATTATCGATGAGTCAGAATGTCAACCTTCTCATTAAATATGCTCTTTTTATCTGCCCATATTTTATTTATATAATAATGTACCATTACTGTTTTGTTGCCACAGTTGAAGACGCTAAAAAATCATTAACACACGTGCCTTTAGAAAGTGCTCACGCCGAGCCTCTGTCACCCAATTATTTTTATCTAGGCTGCGCGAGTGAAGTACAAACTCCTGCGTTGTCAGATAAGATATTTTTAGGTAAGCAGTGGTACATAGCGCAATAACTGAAGCAGACCTTTTTGGAAAAGATGGATACTTGAGTATCTCCCCTTCTTGAACCGGCGTACGAAATGGTTTAAGATGGTGAAAACGATAGCTGTAGGTGGCATCGTTGTAGTATGCGACAACAACAAGAGCCGAGGTCATTGGAAACGTGGTATCGTAACAGAAGCAAAGGCAGCCTCAGTCAGATCTGTTTTAGTCAAGACGTAAACAGGAATTGTACGGAGACCTGCGTCCAAAAAGGCATACTTGATGTTGGTAGTGATTCTCTTACCAGTGATGCGACTCATGGGGGAGGCGATGTTACCGATTATAATTTATAATTCTACGTCACAACTGTTATTGCACTACTTATGTACAAAATTTGAATTCTCTCTTTAGACTCAAAATGTACTTCATTTATAAAGTGTCTCTACCCAAAAATACAACCCTTAAAATGTAAACGCCTTTGAATTGACCGAAGCGCGCTTTTGAAATTCAGTTGCTTACTGGAGTTCAGCCACGTACGAGGAGTAAAAAAATACAAGAACCTCACTCAGCGTACCTTAATATCTTTAACTTTACATTTTTATTTCATTTTGCAAGTGAACTCCGTTAAAGTCTCGTTTTTAATAGTTTTGAACGCCTCGTACCTTTGAGCCACTGTTTTTTTTGCCTTGGAGAATGAGACAAGGGCATTTGCCTTATTCAATCAGTATCCGCGGATTATTTTCTGGGTTTCGAACGGTTTTACCGACATTTATTTATAAAACCTCTGAAAACCTCAACTTCATAGATTTGTATTGGAATTAAAAGAAAACTGTTTAATTCTCTCTGGTTAACGACTATGCAACCGGATAATCTGACCGGAAAATGCTGACCTAGCAGGACTCCATATAAAACATAAACTTAATTCGAAAAAATTACGATTTTGGAACCATTTCCACACATTTTTCGTAACGTAGCCGAAATCATAGCAACAAAATGTATATATTTTTTAATAATATATTATACGGAATGACAGAATTCTGCTAACATACAGTCGTATTAAATTCAAAATATATTGCTGGAAAGTGGATGGAGGGATTTCGCAGTGTGATCAGCTAGAAAGTACAAGTTAAATTTGGAGAATATTTTCTGGTATTAAAATAACTTTTAGTTCTCTGAACTTACCAACTCTTAGTCTACTGAGCTTGCACTAAGTTCTTAATTTTGTGATACACTTTATTTGCCGTATCTCGTCACTATAAAAGCAATCGCTAAAACATTGCTAACTAAAGAGACAAAATCTATTATCTAAGCTGCTAGCCAATATCGATGTATTTAATTACAGTATGTAACATAACTAAATTTTTTGTCGTCTTTGTAGTTTTATTCAAAAGTTCAATTTTTTTAATAAGGGGACAAATGCAATAATTTGTAACAACATATTATATATATAACAATATATTATATATATTATATAACCATATTTTATATAAAGGGTTTTCCAATAACAGGTGTTATTTTGGAATGGATTACGCTACCGAGAGATGATTAACGAATTTTTATGGCCGGAATTGGATGGTATTGATCTGGACAAGGTTTATTTTCAACAAGACGGCGCTACGTACCACACAAGCAACGAAACCATTGATCTTTTACGGGAAAAGTTTCCGGGCCGCGTTATCTCTCGAAGAGGTGCTCACAATTGGCCACCGAGAGCTTGTGATTTAACACCTTGTGACTTTTTTCTTTGGGGCCACGTGAAAGAGAAGGTCTACGCCAACAGCCCAGGGTCGATTCAAGACCTCAAAGATGGAATTCGTGAGGCTATCGAGGGCAGCCACTTTGCAAATCGGTTATGGAAAATTTCATGAAAAGGTTATTGTCCTGTAAGCGTGATCGTAGTGGTCATTTGCCTGATGTTATATTCCACTATTAACGGCATACCTTCCTCTTTATAATGAAATACACATCCGATCATTTATATTAAAAAATAGCATTTTCCTTTGAATACCAAAATAACACCTCTTATTGGAAAACCCTATATTAGGTACGCAACTAAGTTCCCGCTGCTTGTCAATAGATGCCGTCAGCCGTGTCCTAGTTGATTCTAACATAACCTAAACGTCATAAACCTAGCTTAGACATATGGTAAACAAACTGCTGCGATATCTCAGTGAAAAATTAAGATATTTGAGCAAACTTGACGGCATTTAAAAGAGGAAGACTTATAATTTAAAATACCACGTCTACTTTTTTATGAAGAGCAAAATCTTCGTAGCTACATAACCTCAAAAATGGGCAAAAACAGCGTTTTTTGCACTTTTAGGTTAGGATATCTCAAAGTCCTGACGTGATAGAGCAATTTAAACCCCGGATTCGGATTCTACGCAAAAAATTACTTCGTAAATGACACTACACTTTTATAGAACATTCCGAACCCATTTTTTTGCAGACCTGTGTTATTAATAACAAAGACAAGCATAATCCATATATGTAATTCTACTTTCAAAATACCTCACAGAAATAAGTATATGTGCAAAGTTTTTTATATCGATATCTTTCTTGATAGTAACGGTACATTTTTGTTTGGTATGCCAAAGTCTGTATTTGCAGTCCAATTTAACTATTTCCTTACAAAATTCTTGTTTAGTCATTATTCTTAGTGCCGTTATTACAAGTTTGTGTTGCGAGATTTGGTTTTCATATGAAATAAGTATATGTGCAATCAGAGATCAGTATTGATTTGGCAAGCATAGAGAGCAAGTTATCAAAAAATTGTGTATTATTTGCATTGGTATCATAAAGAAAAATGTATGTAAAATAGATTACTTCTTTTGAACAAAGAATAATTGAATTATTGATGGGTTAATCTGTGGGATACCACGTTGAAGACATTTATCCGGTGAAGAGCTGATTAAAGGGCTAAGCGAAACTGGCAAAAGTATTCATGAAATTACTGCTAAAATAAATCGGCATAGGAATACCATCAGCAACTTTCTTAAAAATCCAGAAACATATGGTCAACTCAAACGAAGCGGCAGGCCAGCTAACAGATGAACGAGAAATTCGTCGCCTGGCTGCTCAAATTTTGTTCGAGGACGGAACACTTAAATATTGTTTGCGGGAGCGGTACCAAGACTATTAGCACGCCACATTAAGGCTTGTTTAGCATTTGCTGGAAAATATAAATTTTGGACTAACGAATTCCGAAACGTTGTATTTTCGGACGAAAACAAGTTCAACTTAGATGGTCCAGATGGTTGCCAGAAATATTGGCGAGACCTTAGGTAACCACGGCAAGCGCGCCATAAGCGGAACTGCAGTGGTGGGTCTTTGATGATTTGGGCCGCTTTCGGACATAATGGAAAGTCTCCAATTTGTTTTATTCCGACAAGAACCAACGCAGAATTCCGTGTTGAAAAATTAGAGGATGTTTTCATTGAGTTGCGGGAAACATATACGGAGTCGACAGGGTTTTCCAGCCAGACAACGCCTCAATCCATACGGCTCGTTTAACTAGGGCCTTCCTATCGGCAAGAAAAATTTCAGTTCTGGATTGGCCAGCACTAAGTCCCGATTTAAACCCAATTGAGGAACTCTGGGAAATATTGTCGGCCCGTATTTATAAAAATGGTCGGCAGTTTCAGACAATCAAAGACCTGAAAGGTGCTTTAGTGGAAGAGTGGGATAAGATAGATGATTTCACTCTTCAAAACTTGACAGACTCTATGCCTAAACGTATAAATGATGTCCTTTCTCAAAATGGAAAATATATTAATTATTAGAAAATCGGAAGTTATAGAAACGTTGAAAAAAAATGTAAAGAAAGGCCAATGCACATATACTTATTTCATATGAAGTAATTTTAATTTCTTTTTTAGTTTAATAAGTTTAGTCATGTGGAATTTTTGTTACATAATTTTTCGTTCCTATTTTTTCTAAATATATATTAAAATTATTGGTTGAACCTCTCTCCTGCTTCTTTATAGTTTTTCATATGAAAATACCCTTGCACATTATTTTTTATTTCTGTGAGGTATACTTATACAAACGTTGGTTTTTCATTATCTATTCGACAAACTGAAAAAACAACGTATGAACATATTACTTCCTAAATTTTGATACATACTGTAGATTGTAGCATAAGACTTATTATAGGTTAATTTATAGTCCCAAGACTATGAAATTAAACATGGTATTAACGATCTCACTATTTACATTGTTTAATACCCTGTAAAACTGCCTCTTATCCCTTATCTTAGATAATATTCCGCGAAGAAATTTATAGTAAGCACTTCACATGGGTACTTTAGGTATAGCGAAACATAAAATAATAGTTACATTATTTTCATGACATAAGTATACTATAAATGATAGTACAGATATGTACGGTATAGCACCTACATACCATAAGTTCTCAATTGACCTCTTTTGTCCAGGTGGTAAATAGGGTATCCGTGGATTTACTAGAGGAAAGTTCGAAATTTAATCTTGAAATGCTACTGACGATAAAGGTACTAAATGACCATAAACCATATTTAAGTTTTGTACCCCTATTGCGAATGTCGACTCGCAGTAGATACCCGACTATTGTGCGATTATCGACTGTGAACAGTTTTCAAGCGCTTATTGTTCTACATTCCTTATGGTGCTCACACTCACCAAAGTAAATGTAAACCCATATCATATTTGTATTTGAAATTGTAAAAAATTAATGAAATTAATTTACATGGATTTGTGTATTACAGAACTCGAGTGGTAACCAATAAAAAAAAACACTTGAGAGACCCGTTCAGGTCCCAGATGCAGATTCATCAAGGTTTAGAGAAAAGGATCTGTGCAAATATCATGGGAAAAGTGGTTAAAGCTAAACTATTCTAATTGAGAACTGATATATTTTTCAAAAACTTGTGTAGATAAATATTTTAAATAAATTTCTTAAGCCATATTTGAAAACTGCACACAGCGACAGAAAGGATTGTTCAATATCAACTAGTAGTGTGGAATGGACTGTTCTCTCGCATGAGCGGATCGGGAGTAAGAAGGCTTCAAGAGTCTTTACTACTTCGGATATAAAAGATATCGGGTTGGCGAGTTTCCCATACGTCAGTAGTCCGACTACCTTTCCTGCTTCCCATATTTGAAGGATGGCAAGAGTAACCGTAGACAGATTGACATTCGCTTACGGAAGCTTTTGCTTTCTGATGGCCAATCGGACCTCACCGCCGCCGTGACATTGCACAACGCTTCGATCATTCTCATGGTAGCTGGTTCTACGTACCGGAATGACCAACCATGAGCTTGCGCCGCTGTAAACTAACCTAGTGCGTTGAAACTCACCCAAAGCCATTGGGCCTGACGGACTAAACATGCTGATGCTGCAAAAGCTTGGTCCATTGGGAGTAGAATATCTCACCAAGGTCTTCAACTTGTGGAAATTAGGGAGAGTGGTCCCACTACTGAAGCCTGGGAAACCCGCCAACCAAGTGGAATCTCATCGCCCGATAACTCTCCTTTCCCCAGTAGTGAACACTCTTGAGGCCCTTCTACTCTCACTCTATACGAAACACCTGACCCCAGCCTCACACCAGCATGGTTTCCGAAGAGTGCATAGCACCACCACGGCACTCACCGTCATTAATACCCAGGTAAACCGCGGACTCAACCAAAGCCGCCCCTGCGAGAGGATTGTTCTAGTAGCGTTCGATCTAAAAAAGGCTTTCGATACAGTCAGCCACGCCACGCTACTAGATAATATTTTACAGTCGACACTCCCGTCAGGGCTGAAGAGGTGGACTGCGAACTACCTGAGTGGTCGTCATTCGTCGGTGATATTTCGAGACCAAACATCTAAACAGAGGAAAATAAAGCAAGAAGTACCGCAGGGTGGTGTCCTTTCACCCTTGCTTTTCAATTTCTACATTTCGAAACTCCCCCAGCCACCAGAGGGAGTCTCCCTGGTCTCATACGCCACCGACTGCATGGTAAAGGCGTCGGGCAATGGCATTGATGACCTATGCTCCAAGGTAAACGACTACCTAAGTTACCAAATAAACGACTTTATTTTTCCAGAGACAACGATGTTCCAAAACTTCTTTCCGAAAATATAAGGTGTAATAGGTTTGAATCAACCTGTCGCTGGAAAGATAACAATGTAGTTACGCTCGCAACCAATTTCGAAAACATGACAATGACAACTACCACGCGGTGGTCACACGTGAATAAAGCAAAAATTGCACTCCCCCAACCGTCTTTAATTTTTAACTATAATAAGTATATGGGTGGAGTAGATAAATGCGATCAGACGATTGCAAATTTGCGGATAAGGAAATGGTGGTGCCCAATTTTTGCCTATTTCGTTGATGTTTCAATTGTAAATGGATGGTTACTTGCGAAAAAAGTTGGCTGTAATAAGGACACTGAGTCCTTCTTTGCATTTAGGTGGCATGTGGCTCGAACTCTGCTTGTGACACACGGAACACCCCCACATCAAGGCCGAAAACCAGCTACACCATTGTCCACTACACGGTTTGATTGCCTCAACCATTGGATTGTTCTAATAAATTCCGAACGCCGTTGTGCAAATAAGTGTGGTGGGAAATCAAAATACAAATGCCAAAAATGAGAAGTAGGCCTCCATCCTAAGTGTTTCATGGAGTATCATGTAGAGCCCAATACCTAAATATATTTTATATATAATTAATTTACTTGTATTTCTTCATTTTCAGTAATATTTTAAATAAATTTTGCTAGAAGCATTCGGTTTTTTTTATTTCTCATGAGATAGCTTGAGGTGCCGGTATGCATAACGTTCGATAAATCGGACGGCTTGTTTACAACAAACTACAGACAAATGTGTAACTTTTCTTTCACCACTCGATTTATGTGATCTCCATAACCCGAAATTTTCACAGAAATTCATTATAAGTATAATGACAAACTTTATGCAGTAATGGGTTAAGGACCGCGACAGCATGTCTTATGATGCCATCTATACAACACCTACATGATGAGGCCCTAATGCTGCCTATTAAGGAGCATAACAAATTGATCAGTAAGCAGAGTCCTGCGTACTGTAGCAGGTTAAACTCCTACTTATCCAGAATCGGCCCCGACATACTAAACATATGTCCAGCATGTGAAGGCACCTCGCACGACACTAACCACCTTTTCACATGCCCCATTAAACCCACTCATCTAACATCCCTCTCCCACTGGACCCAACCCGTCGGAACAGCTAGTTTGCTGGTCCTACCGTTAGATGAGCTAGACGAAGATGACCGGTGATTACGCTACACTAACAGGGCGAAGGTACTGCTACAACAACAACAACAAGCACTTTCTCTGTAAGTGGCCTGCTTTTGCTAGAGCACGGCTACGAGTTTCGGGTTCCGATGTTGTGAGAATATTCGTTCTCTAAAACTGGAGGTTATTTACAGATTTGCTAAAGAATCTGGAAAATTCTCACAGGACTAACTATCTATTCTTTCTTATCTCTTTATCTAATACTTTTCTCCTTCCCTCCTTGACTGTCTACCTCCTTTCCAGAGCTTTAAATACAATGGGCTTTTAAGCCTGAGTGTTTTAGGAGCCACCAAATCTCCTGGTGCTCTTTGGCTCGACCTTTTCAAATTTCAAGCAATAGCCTAAAAATATGAAATATAATAAAAAAAACATTTGGATTGTTACAACTAGAGTGTGCGGTTTTTAGCTCGCAATCAAGACGAGAAGAAATCAATATGAGTGCGGTTGATATTGATGTGATCCGTGCAGTTAGGTACCTTTGCCATATCCTGAATAAGTCTCTCATGGTATGCAAACGTTTAGAAGGAAAATCCTGTGATTGTAGCTCAAGAATTCTGAGATGGATGTAGACCATGATAACAACGCCAGTGGGGACGATGCTCTAGCAGACAGCGCTTGGTTATTCAATAATCAGCCAAGCGCACACTGTTTAATAGAACTAGGGAATATATATATATATATATATAAGTGGCGCGTACACCGTTTTTGACTAGTTGGCCGAGCTCTTCCTTTTATTTATAGTGTGCGTCTTGATGTTGTTCCACAAATGTAGGGACCTACAATTTCAAGCCGACTCCGAAAGGCAGATATTTTTGTATGAGGAGCTTTTTCATGGCAGAAATACACTCGGAGATTTGCCATTGCCTGCCGAGGGGCGACCACTATTAGAAAACTTTTTCTTCATTCTGGTGCTTCACGGAGATTCTAACTTACGTTCTCTCCGAATTCCGAATGGTAGTCATGCACCAACCCATTCGTCTACGGTGGTTCACTTGATTCGAGGCAATAATTTTTATAGAAGAATAGGATAGCTGAAGCTTGTCGTCTGCAATAGGTGGAGGTTGGACTTAGATGTCAGCATTTAGAGTTCGGGAGTTTAGGAAGGTGACAAGCGTCTCCTGATGAATGTCATTTAGTGTCTGTCTGTATACTGTCCGGTCCAGTAGTTGCAAATGTGTTTTGTCCTGGATCTCGTCGATAAATCTTCACTTGAACTATCAGAAACAAAAGTGCTACTAGATCAAATACGATTGCTTTAATAACCATTTTATTAAATAAATTAACTAAATAACTAATTACGTGAACCGGGCTGAACACCTCCTGTGTCGAATAAGTTTCATTGGACTTTATCTCTCGATTTCAAATAAAATGTTTTGTAATAGTCTTGGTATTTAACTTCTCTTTTTTTAATTTTTGCTTAAATGCAATTGTAGTATTACCTACTTAATTTCACTTGTAGCTACACTGCATTAACTAAATAAATAAAAATATTAGTAAAACTTCAATGGTTCTTGCTCGTTGGGTATTTTGGTCTAAGTAATTCATATTTTCTCTGCGAAAATGGTGTTTTTAATTTTTCAAATGGCTCCCCCGGGTTTGGATAGTGGGAAAATAGGGGACTTTTTTCAAGTCTGTATTGACCTCTTTCGGATAGGAAAATTTTAGATTCCACCGCGAATGCAACGATAGTTAGTTACATTGTGTGCGGACAAGCAAGCGTATCGTCATCGTACTACATAAAAAATAATGTAGTGCCGATGACGATAGGACCCGTGAGCGAAGGTCCTTAGATCGGCGGGTAATCACAAACTTGGAATTAGGAGAACTTTACCTTTCCTCTCATCTTATTCAGAAATAGAGTCCTACCCATTTAGTCGTAAATATATAGAACGAATTAATAAAAGTTGTGTTTTCATGCATTTGTATTTTATATAAAAGATATATACATACTTCCAATTAAAATCTAGTTGTTAAAGAGAATATATTACACATTCGTCATCTAATGGATTCGTACATGTGCTGTCTATTTTTAACTTTGTAACGAAGTAATTAATGTTATTGATTTTATTATATAAAAGTGCGACACAGTGCCGAGTACAAAATGGGAAGACAAGACGATTTTCTTTTATTTCGTTATAATTGCTTTTAAATATAGTTCCACAGCATTAAATAACGAAATCGTCGAAAGTATAATATATTCACTGCTTGAAAGATAAACAAACACGCAATCGAACACTTTGAGGTTATTATGGTTCACATTAACGTCATTACACGGTGTACAGAATATAGAATATAGCAGCTACCGAAAACCGCTACTTATTTTCGCTGTTTTGACACTCGATGGTGTCAGTGTAGCGAAGAAACAGTGAGAAAGCCAAGAAGATACTTGTTACTAAATATTTAGTTTGATGAATATAGAAATTTTAAGTTTTGTGATTTTTAAATTGAACAATATATTAAAAATGGAGGCCGCGTGTTAAATTGTAAATATGTTGAACATTACCTGTTCTTCTCTATGATCCCGTGGCAAGAAAACGTGTGTGTATATTATGCGTTGACAGTTTCGTCTTCTTTTTGTTTGTTTATTTGCATCACTGACGTTATAGCAGTGTATTTGTATTTGGTAATATTTGTACCACTACAAAAACCATCATGTATTTTGTTTTTACATTTTTATGAGATAAATATTGTTGGGTGTTTCTCGTAATGAAACGTCTCTCTATAATTGCTCAGAGTTCGATCCCGGGATTGCTAAATAAAAGTCACAAACTAATAGCAACACAGCTAGCATGCTTTATCCAATTTTAATATTTATAATACGTTCAAATATAAGTAGATTATCCGTAATTGAAAAGCGAGATTACCCATATATAATTTCCCTCCCAAAATCTAAGATTACAAAATAATCCTAGATTATTTCCTACTTTCTTACATTCAACCCTGTGCTAATTAATTTTACGAATGTAAGGAGAAACGTCAGAGTAAAAACTAAATAAAATGCGCGCCGGCAAATTAAACAGGTTTGTAGACATGGTTGGTTAGAGTGGTGATTCAACCAGAATCCAACTAGCGCTTCCGCACCATTTTGTTAACACATCCTCGTTACCAACTTGTCTGCCAGTTATTTACGCATGACTATATCCAGTCTGTGCGGCTTTGTTTCCGCTGATCATCGGTCATACATCAACTCCAACAAAGCTGATTGGACCAGATTCGCGGAATTTCCTGAATACATCTTCGCCGCTGTCCCCATTCCCACCGATGTGCGCGCAGGCAAACGCGCATTCCGCAAGCCGATCACAGCTGCCGCTGCTCGCTTCATACCCGCTCAGAAACAGCTGTTCTGGTGAACGAACGTGATCGCCTACGCCAGGCCGATCTAGGGGATCCTCGGATAAAGGATCTCAATGCCGAGATACGGCAACTGGTAACCCAACACAAGCGGAACAAATGGGAAGAGCATTTGAAGTCTTGTAGTTTCACCTCTGGTGTGAGCAAACTCTGGTCCACCGTAAGGTGCCTTTCGAACCCGACGAAGCACAATGACAAGGTGGCTTTCACCTTCAACGGTCGTGCTTCGTCGGATCCGAAAAGATGCGCGTGCTATTTTAGCCGGCAATTTATTCTGCATCCTGCCGACATTTGTGCCACCAGACAGCTGCACAAACTGACATACAACCGTGCGCCACTTGTTTTCGCTAGCGATGAGGTTTAGGAGGCCATCAAACACATGAAACCATCCAAAGCCCTGACGGACTAAACATGCTGATGTTGAAAAAGTTGGTATATTGGGAGTAGAATATCTCACCAAGGTCTTCAACTTGACTATTGCCACTTTCATCATTCCTGATAAGTGGAAATTAGGGAGAGTGGTCCCACTACTGAAGCCTGGGAAACCCGCCACCCAAGGGGAGTCTTATCGCCCGATAACTCTCTTTTCCCCAGTAGTGAAGACACTTGAGGCCCTTCTACTCTCACTCTTTACACCTGACCCCAGCCTCACACCAGCATGGTTTCCGAGGAGTGCATAGCACCACCACGGCACTCACCGTCATTAATACCCAGGTAAACCGCGGTCTCAACCAAACCGCCCCTGCGAGAGGACTGTCCTAGTAGAGTTCGCTCTAAAAAAGGCTTTCGATACAGATACAGATGATATTTTATAGTCGACACTCCCGTCAGGGCTGAAGAGGTGGACTGCGAACTACCTGAGTGGTCGTCATTCGTCGGTGATATTTCGAGACCAAACATCTAAACAGAGGAAAATAAGCAAGGAGTACCGCAGGGTGGTGTCCTTTCACCCTTGCTTTTCAATTTCTACATTTCGAAACTCCCCCAGCCACCAGAGAGAGTCTCGCTGGTCTCATACGCCACCGACTGCACGGTAATGGCGTCGGGCATTGACATTGATGGCCTATGCTCCAAGGTAAACGACTACCTCGCCAGCCTTTCTCGCTTCTTCACTGCGAGGAATTTACAACTCTCCCCCACTAAATCCACGGCGACCCTTTTCACCACCTGGACAAAGGAGGTCAAGCTGCAGCTCAACTTTCAAACGAAGAGCTCCAACTTCCCCGCGAGACCCGCGTATCCTTGACACAATTACGTTCTGGATATTGTAGCAGGTTAAACTCCTACTTATCCAGAATCGACCCCGACATACCAAACATATGTCCAGCATGTGAAGGCACCCCGCACGACACTAACTACCCTTCCACATGCCTCATTAAACCCACTCATCTAACATCCCTCTCCCACTGGACCCAACCCGTCGGAACAGCTAGTTTGCTGGTCCTACCGTTAGATGAGCTAGACGAAGATGACCGGTGATTACGCTACACTAACAGGGCAAAGGTACTGATACAACAACAACAACAACATTTCCTCCAATGGTGTGACCGTACTCTCAATGTTTTCTGTGAGAGTGATCGGAATCCTTCCTATCCTGTTCCATGCTGCATTTTTGAACCGTTTCCAATTTGGGCTAAGTGGGTTACGATATGGTAAGGGTGGGTCTATCTCAAGATTCAGGTGATAGAGGATCCAGCTATGGTCCGAAAAAGACTTGAAACCCTCTAATTTTATACCCTCACTGTAGTATTTTCAGACAGTAATGTTATATCTCTTACTTCCGCCTATGCTCTAAAGCATTCCCCACTTGGAAAGATGTAAATCGGGGTATTACCCCTGTTACAAACATCAGCGATCACTAAACATCAGCTGTTTTTATTTGGAAGGCGGCGCTTGATTTGACTTCCTAACAAGCATACGACTTAACGTCCTGTAATATTTTGCGCAAAGATAGATGGTAATACAAATTTATAGTGGTTTGGTTTACGACCTTCTACACCCAGATAACATAACCAATGTTTGGCAGCAGAACGAAAAACGTGTATTATGTTACCGTCGGAATAGACAATAAAAGAAAGGTGTGCGAAGGAGGGACGCCAAGTGGCGGCCAGTTTGGCGAAAGTGCAAGCGGAGATACAACAAGCGCATACTCTGACATGCGTGAGCTTGCAATTTACCGGTGCGCCTTCAACAAGTACAGCAATGCCCAACGGCACTTTATCATAGGCACAAATAGTGGTACGTCTTGGCATTTCGAGAGAATTACCTCTATTTTCCGAAAAAAACCCGAGGAATGGCTGCTGTTTATAACCAATTAAAAAGAGCCAACAGAGCGGTGTGGATTAAGCAACGAAGAAAATCTCATCAGGCTACAAAAATTTCTGAAGGGACCAGCTCTGGAGGCCGTACGGGGCAAATTGATGACTTCAGCAACTGTACCCTATGCAGTCGGAACTCTGAAAATGGTGTTCGGACGCAAATTAAGAGACGAACCTGCCATAACGATCAACAATTTAGATTCAGACATTAGGTTTGTGTAAGCTGTACATAATTATTGTGCTACGTTGACGGAAGTTGTGCTTAACGCCTACCTGAATGATCCGCTATTGCAAAATAAACTCGTTGCAAAAATACCAAGTGGCCTCAAGTTGGACTGGTGCAGACATAGGCTGGTAATAAGTGATGGTAATTTGGGCTCGTTCGACCGATGCTTGTTTATCGTTGCTATGTGCGCAACTATAGTAACATCGTAGGAGCCGCAGCCTACATGAGATCTGAGAAGTAGAGTCAGCAAGCAACCTAAAGAGCGCGTATTAGTTCACAATATAGCCGACGACCGTATTCGCAGCGATTTCGATGAGAAGTCACGACTATCGGAAGAAGCTTCGTGTCCCAAGTGTAAGCGCTTTCAGATAGCGTAGAGTTTCGATCCCTGAACGTAAAACATCGGGGGTAGTTGGTAAAACGATGCTTTTGCTGCTTTATGAGACAATATAGAGCAAAGAAATACATGGTGTCAATGGATACACCTCAACTCACAGCGTGCTATTGCTTTCTTTTCAATTTCTACATTTCGAAACTCCCCCAGCCACCAGAGAGAGTCTCGCTGGTCTCATACCCCGACGACTGCACGGTAATGGCGTCGGGCAATGACATTGATGGCCTATGCTCCAAGGTAAACGACTACCTCGCCAGCCTTTCTCGCTTCTTCACTGCAAGGAATTTACAACTCTGCCCCACTAAATCTACGGCGACCCTTTTCACTACCTGGACAAAGAAGGTCAAGCTGCAACTCAACTTTCACGTCGATGATACACAAATTCCGACGGTTAAAAACCCCACAGCGTGCTATTGCATTCTACTACTGGTGGAGATGGATACGGCATCGGGTCCAAACGACAGAGTGATAAGGCAGATGCTTCTATAACTAAGAAGTCTGCTGTATTGTTCCATAATCCATCAACAAAGGCGTTATATCGTTATGTACTTGTCATGCTTCATGATAAGGTGCCTAAAATGGGCACGTATGCTCTCATTGATAAAGGCACTGCGTGTAGGCTAATAGCATATACAAGCTAAACGAATCCATAAAGTCTTTCTTCTCGTTGGAATCGATGGGCATGAGCGTATCAACAAAGCCATTAAGAGGATGAACGCTCTTTGCGAAAGAAAAACTTTGGGAGAGAGGCCTGTGGGGGAAATTCGACGAAATAGATTTGCCCGACTCATATCAGACGCCTGCAGTGTCTCGAAACCAAAATGACAAAGAACCGCATTTGAAATATTTTATTCTTAGCCCCATACAAAAATTCCAACAAAGGGGTTACATAAGGGAGCGGAGCGTCGCTGAACCTCGGCGCAATACTCCTTCTTGGTTTCGTCCGATATTCACCATAAAAAATCCCAGTAAATATCCAAATCCCAATAGAAGCGCTTCAGCGACACGTGCTGAACTTTTTATGCGCTATATACAAAATGCCTTTCAAGGCCATTCGCCATCTGCAAATTTTCAATAATTCGGTACATCAAATCCCATTTAAAGCACAAAATTTAAGACAAATTCTTTGTTCGATATTTGTATCCATAGTGAAAATCACAGACCACACCTGCGGTTAATATAATTAAATGCCAAAAAAAAGCTAGTTGACAGATCACGCTCAAACTCTGCGACACTATAGGGGACAGTTACCAACAAAAAAAAAATTAGATATATGTGTAGCGCGCGCTTTTTAAATGAACAAATCCCGATATTTTTTTCACAGAGTATTCTATAGTCGGTCCATCGTTGTCATACAGCATTATCTTTGTCTCGCCGCAATATATAATGTCGTCCCAATAACCTTCTGGTTCGGAAAATTGGTTGTGGTGCAGTATAACATTATGATTATCTAATACTTTTACCCAAGTGCTAAATATAATATAATAATTGCGTAATATCAAAGGATAATCTTTTGCCAGGCATTTTAAAAACACAATATTTAAATTTGAAGTCCGAATAAAGCAAAACTTTTTCGCTGAAATGTAAAGCGAAAGTATCAAAGTGATCATTGCAAGGCAGAGATAACGGTAAATCGAAGTTAATCGCGAACACATTCTAAGAAATTGAAAAAACAAAATGATGCAAATCGACAGTGTCGAAATAGTGTGATATTTCTTTTTGTTGTTTTAGTTGTGGTTTTTCCAAAGAATTTCAAGTTTTTTTATTAATTTCCTTTAAATGCTTAAATAAATAAGACCCCGTATAAAAACAAAGTCAAAGATATTATAAATAAAGAGTGCTAGTTTTTGTTAATGAAGTCGAAACATTTAATTTGTTTTCAATGACAAAACTCATTATTGACATACTGTATATAAAGCCAGAGCATCGTTTGGACGACAGGACTATGTGGTCAAACTCTCAAATTTCCTGGAATACTAAGATATGCATATTCAACACATGTGTAAAATCCTTAAAATCCTACGCATAATATTCTGGCCAAACATAATAGAAAATACAGATCTCTGGAACTTAACCAACGGGAACGGAAGTCAAGAGAAGACACTAAATATGGATTGCTCCACAAAACAAACAAACAACTCTTGGAGAAGATCAACACTCCGCGAATTTGCAGCTAATATAACCTGAGGCACTCCTTTCTAGAGACCAAATGCTTCCCACTCCAGTTTGGATTTCGTCTACACCATTCGGCCTTTAAGCAGGTCAATTATGTCTATAGATTCGCTAGAGAAGCGCTTGAAAAGGGGGAGTACTGCGCAGCTGTCTTTTTAAACATAACACAAGCATTTGATAAAGTCTGGCATGCAGCCTGTTATACAAACTCAAAATGAATCTGCCTCACAAGGTGCTTAAACCATACCTAGAGAGTAGACACTTTCTTGTGAAAATAAACAATGGCGTGGTTCGAGGTAGTGCTCTGAGGCCAGTCCTATATATTTTATTTACTGTCGATCAAGTCTTGATAAAAAGCACACATAACAGCTACATATTCGGACGGCATGGCTGTAATGGCCAAAAATGATCTTCCCTTCACTGCTTCACCTCTACTGCAGCACAACCTCGACAAAGTCAGTACCTAGTTGAACAAGTGGTGTATAAAAGCCAGCCAAGTAAAGATAACTTTCACAATCCGCAAATGCTCGAGTCCATCAGCAACTGTAAATCATTGCCAAATACCTGAAACTGAAGTACTAGCTACTTAATCAAAAATCTGGATTATCACTGGATAACGAAATTTTGATCTACAAATCTATACTTAACCCAATATGAGGTTCAAAAACATATGGGACTGAATGCAAATTTGTACTTAAGTACTACGCATATATACAATTGCACCATGGTATGCGTGCAACGAAATAATACACCGTTATTTAAAAGTACCAACTGTAATCGATGAAATTACCAATATTAGCCATAAATATTGTTGCGAACGGACAACTTCGAAAACGAACTGGCAACAATAGCAAACGAACGAGATACCAAAATAAAAACATGAATTCGCCTGGATAGCGACAGCAGATGCCGAGACCCAACCCGCCAGAAGATATTAGATGGCGGCCGCCGTAGCCGAATGGGTAGGTGCGTGACTACCATTCGGAATTCACAGAGAGACCGTAGGTTTGAATCTCAGCGAAACACCAAAATTAAGAAAAACATTTTTCTAATAGCGGTCGCCACTCGGCAGGTAATGGCAAACCTCCGAGTGTATTTCTGCCATGAAAAAGTTCCTCATAAAAATATTGCCGTTCGGAGTCGGCTTGAAACTGTAGGTCCCTCTGTTTGTGGAAAAACCTCAAGACGTACACCGCAAATAGGAGGAGGAGCTCGTCCAAACACCCAAAAAGGATGTACGCGCCGATTATGCATATATGTACATATATACATGTACGCGTTCACTCTACGACTGAATTGTTCTATTACTTTTCGTTTATTCGCTTACAAGTTCAATTTACAACTGAATACCCCATGCGCATGCACCTCTGGTTATACTTAGTGTTGCCATAAGTCCTGTTACAAGTAGATATGAAATTATAATACTTTTTTTAATGGAGGTAGTTTTATTTAATCATGTTAATATAAAAAAATATATTTTCATTCGAAATGGTCTCCATATCTTTTTACACAAACCTTCAAATGGTTGGGCCAATCAGCTATCGCAGCACGCACGGGTTCCATGAATATTGACGTCGCTGCTAGAGCCAAAGATTGTTTGAAACTCTCCAAATTTCTGTGAGGTTTTCGACAGGTCATGTTCTTCAATTCAGACCACAAACTACAATCCAATGGGTTCAGATCTTAACTGCCAAAGAGCCAATCTTCTGCGGCTATGAACCCAGACATATTGTTGTTTAGTCACTGCGGGGTGGTTTTCGCCTTATAGGCTGGAGCGTAATTTTGCTGGAAGCCTTCCAACGCTCTCCATTGAAGAGAGTACTGCTCAACTGCTTCACCGCGTCTTCTAATACAACCCTTGGTACAATTTCGCCTCGGTATTAACCCCTTTTCCCCAGAAATGAAGAGATGTGACGCCTTTGCAAAACACTCCCCACCAAACCATTACAGAAACTGGATGGTGGCCACGCTGGACCCTTAGAAATAAATTTTTGCATCTTTAGAAGTTTTAGCATAGATTTTGTCGCTTTGCTTATTAAAAACTTCTTCTAAAAACAGTGAAAGTTTACTCATTTGTGAAAAGAATATTTTCGTGGCCGTTGACCCCGTGCCTTTGAAGACATTACTTGTATCTGTCGAGCCTAATTTTTTCCAAGAGCGTTATCAAAAAATGACCAGTTGAGCGACTGAAGGCTTTAATGTGGAGATCATCCGCAATTAGTTGCGTCATGGATCTAGTCGATACATTCATTTCCTGAACATGATTTTTGCTTTCTAAGAGTATTTTTGCAAACTGTTTCTCGAGCGGCTTTTATGGCTGCACTGGTTCGATATACGAGAGGACGACCACTTCTTTTTTTCAGTAATTTTTAAATCTCTCTTGCACTTTTATCGCACTTATAATACGTTCACATATAAGTAGATAGTCTACTTTTTCGTCGTTAACTCCCAGTCCGTAGTTAAAAACCGAGATTTCCCATACAAAATTTCTCTCCCGAAATCTGAGATTATAAAATAATCCTAGATTATTACCAGACTTTTTTACATACAACCCTGTATTTTCTATGTAATATATCAATATTTTTAGGGGTGCAAAGAAAAACATCAGTGTAAAAACTAAATAAAATGGATGCCGGCAAAGAAAACAGGTTTGTAGACATAATTCTAATAATATGTTTGTTAGGAATTATTAATTATACATTCCTATAACAGAAAAAGCGTGTGCCCATAAACACTTTGTCCTCTTATTACTTATTATGAAATGTAATATAGAATTTCGAATGTATATTGCTGCCATAATATTGTGAAACCTCGGTTAGCGTCGTTTGCGGACTTCTTCCAATTCCCAATTAAATTACCTATTTACCTATTATTAAATTAGCTATCGTTAATAATAATTAAAAAAACCAGAAACCCCAAGATAATTTCTATGAAGAAATACCTTTCACTACAGTATTAACAGGTGACTGTCAATTTTTCTGGTAATCTGCCATTTGTGAATGGGAAGATTAATTTTGTTGATTTATTGGTAATTAATGCATATGTGAATGTAATTTCATGTAATGCAATCGCTGCAATGTGACTTTCTTAGCAATTGTATTGTTAACAAGCGAAATTCACACCATGTGGTTAGTAATTATCGTAATATCTAGATCTGCGAGTTCATATCTACTGGCGAGTTCTGTCCCGCCATCTGTTGTCGCTATCAGAGCGAAATCATCTTTTTATTTTGTCATCTCATTCGTTCTCTATTGTTGCCAGTCGGTTCGCGAAGTTTACCTTTTGCAATAATGTGCTCTTTTATAGCTCCTGGTAACGCTCAAGCATGCATGTGCTGCAGCTTAGATGAGTGCGAGTCGGGTGCTTGACGCTAGTATCTAAAATTTTTAATTTTTATCATTCAAAAGCCGACAACAAGTATGTGTGACACCTAGCAAGTACGAGTGTCACCCGACACACACACACATAAGCCTGCTGGACATGCATGCTGGAGCGTCAGCAGGAGCTATTATACCAGTTGCTTCATCTGTTTGCCACCTGTTTATGCTTGACGAAAAGAAGAGGTCAAGGTGGATTTATTAAGGTGACAGCATTCACCCAGCTGAATTTTTCGCCGTAGGTATGGCTTACGTCAAAATGATATGCTTTGTTTGTATGTATTGGTATGTTTTCATTCGTATGTTTACATTTGCTTGCTAATTTTGACATGATGCTTGCACCAAACGCAACAACAAATACATGTAGGGTTTTACTTATATGTGTTTGCTGTCACCTGTAATAAATTCGCCTTGCTTTGTTTGTATGTATTGGTATGTTTACATTTGCTTGCTGATTTTGACGTGATGCTTGGACCAAACGCAACAACAAATACATGTAGGGTTTTACTTATATGTGTTTGCTGTCACCTGTAATAAATTCGCCTTGGAAGAGGTCTTTTATAATAGTTGTGTGATTTATTCGCCACTTGCTCACGCTTGGTGAAACGAAGAGGCACTGAGAATCCTAAGGCAGGGTTGCTCGAAGAAATTATTGAATAGTAATAGTAATAGATTGTGTACTTGTCTTTAAGAACAGTTGCGTTATCTATTCGCCACTTGCTCACGCTTGCTGAAACGAAGAGGCAGGGTTGCTCGATGAAATTATTATATAGTAATTGTAATAGATTTGGTCTAGTGCAGACATAGTACTAGAGCAGTAAGTAGACGGTACAACATTGAATGAGTTCCACTTTTCGTAAATGGCTGCGTTATCTGACATTCCACAGTATATTTTTTCTTGTATTGTTAAAGATAGTTGCGGTTTAGATAATCAAGATAAGTTTTTAGTTAGTTGTTACTGGCCATATAATTTTTCCAGGACTTATTTTGTGTATGTCGAATATAATATAACTACTAGTTGTAAAGTAAATTCATGAGTCATGCAGGGTAAACAATTCGTTTAGTTTTGAAAGTGTAAGGCAAGCAAACTACGGATTGAATATAAACATTTGCAAAATTTATGTTTATATATATCACTCGTGTGGAAATTTTAAACGGAATGTTTAGTATAAGTGAACTGTGCTGTATGTTTTGCTGTCCACCTTGTCCTGGACCAATTGCAGCTAAATTGGCATTCCAACCACCGGAACCCACATATAAGTTGACACCTGCTGACGATTCAAATGTAAAGTACAACTTGCATTTATTTGATCGCGCAGAATGGCAATATTCAGAACGTGATAAATCCAAAGTTGAATCTTTCTTCACAAGGACATCACGCGGAAATCTTATTACATGCATATATGTGCGATGTAGTAGAAACGCAAAGTACACCTTGCTTTTTTCACATGGGAATGCAGTTGACTTGGGACAAATGAGTAGCTTCTATATATCTCTTGGGTCACAACTAAATTGTAACATATTTGGCTATGATTATTCTGGATATGGAATGAGTGGCGGGAAACCTTCTGAAAAAAATCTTTATGCTGACATCGAAGCGGCATGGCAAGCTCTAAGGAACAGGTAAACTATATACTAAAATAAAAGTTGATTGTTTAACCCTACTTAACGCAATTACGGAGAAAATTGAGAATATAACAAAACATTATTAGATTTTAAGTAATTAGTTCAAGTTGCAAACCTTTACTTTGCTAACTTTAACCCTGTACACAGCTACAAATACATTATGAATTACCTATGTACATATATTTCACATAATTTAGAACATATTTATTGCAGTTAAGTATTTGCTTTTGTTCTATGTGCTTATTTCATGCAATTAAAAATGCACATAAATAACATTTCCAAATTAATAAGGAAGGATTGCTACGGTATGTGTAAAACAAGCTGCGCCTATTAGCGAAATACTTGAAATAATTTGAAAGCCCCATATTCACCATTATGTATGGCTTCGCACGTTGAGGCAATTGGCCGATGGGCATATACCAACTACTATATAAAATCCCATTAGAAAAAGTCAAATTACACGATCTTCGTGGGATAACCATTTAAACAAACAGTTCATAATAAAGTTATATATACTAAAGTTCAGTTGTTGTTGTAGCACCATAAACATTCCCCATACATGGACGGGGATGCTGCTGTAGTGACAGACCTTGGTCAATTTAAATCCGGGCACTCAGAATCATAATACAGATTTTCCCTTTCTCTTACTGCAGTATAATGGAAAACAATTCTTTCTTGTTGTAACAGCATAAACATTCCCCATACATCTACGGAGAATACTGCTAAAATGACGCTTTACCGCATACAAATTCGGGTCTTTTCGGTTACGTAGAACTGACTGTCACGGGAGGGATGGTTCCATATGTAGAAGTCCACGCAAGTGGACTTGGGAGTGGCCAGGACGACTCTTCTGCATATGGTTCAAGCAGCTCACAACTCCCGGGATTAGCCCAAGTATCCTCTGGGTAGATTTCGAACACCCGTTCTGGAGTGAGCTAAAGTGATAAGGCCAAACATTCCAGGATAGCTGGTTGTGCGCTGGGTTTGGGACCCGCCACTTCTAAATATCGCCTATAAGGTTATAGCGAGCGTATTGTGTGAAAGGCTGAAGCCCACCGTTGGGGCTTTAGACCTGGAAAGTCTACCACCGACCAAATATTCACAATACGCCAAATCTTGGAAAAGAACCATGAAAGGAGAATCGACACACACCATCTTTTCGTCGACTTCAAAGCTGCATTCGACAGTACGAAAAGGAGTTTCCTGTATGCCGCGATGTCTGAATTTGGTATCCCCGCAAAACTAATACGGCTATGCAAGATGACGTTGCTCAACACCAGCAGCGCCGTCAGAATTGGGAAGGACCTCTCCGAGCCGTTTCATACCAAACGAGGTTTCAGACAGGGTGACTCGCTGTCGTGTGACTTCTTTAACCTGATGTTGGAGGGGATCGTACAAGCCGCACAACACAATTTTTTATAAGAGCGTACAATTGTTGGCGTATGCCGGTGATATCGACATCATCGGCCTTAAGAACCTCGCTGTTAGTTCTGCCTTCTCCAAACTGGATAAAGAGGCGAAGCGACTGGGTCTGGTGGTGAACGAGGGCAAAACGAAGTACCTCCTGCCATCAAACAAACAGTCGGCCCACTCGCGTATCGGCACCCACGTCACTGTTGACAGTTATATTAGTTAGATTTATTTCTTGAATGCATAAAATTCTTAACAAATAGTTTACTTCATAAAATTATATGCGTTAAAAACCAAACCATATGCGCAAACATATTGGAATAACAATAATTAACTAATATTTTATAGCATACCATTTTTTTTTATAACTTCACTACATCTTTTTGGCATGGAAGCTATTAGATTGTTGATAACGTCGAGTGGAATATCCAACCAGACTTGTTTGGCAGCTTCAAATAGCTTCTTTTTGTCCATATTTACTCCTTGCCTGTCTATCCTCCTATTGAGTATCTCCCAAAGGTTCTCAATTGGATTGAGGTCCGGAGATTGTGCGGGAGCACATTGATTTTTTTCGAAGCGATCCAATTTGCTACCAACTTCGAGGTGTGCTTTGGGTCGTTATCTTGTTGGAACGACCACGAAAGTGGCATATTCCACTCAACATGGGGAAGCATCACACTCTAGTATATTTTGGTATACAAACCTATCCATAATTCCATCTATTAAATGGAGAGATCCAACAGCAAACCCAGAAAAACCACCCCACACCATAATAGCACCTCCGCCATGCTTAACCGTACCTTTGCAGTATCGCTGATCTGAACGATTATATTTTGGCCGGCGAACTCTTCTCATTCCGTTTGAGTATTTCAAGTTGAATTTTGATTTATCAGAAAAATGTATAGTTCTCCAGCGTTTCAATGTTAATGTGCTTCCAATTGAATTTCAACCGCTTTAGCCGAAATAAATGGCTTTTGTGCTGCTCTATAACTGTTCAATCCTCTGCGTTGTACAGTTCGGCTGCTAACCTTTAAGTTCAGCTCATTAACTATACTTGCTGCCGACTACTCTGGATCTTTCTTCAATTCTATCAATATTTTCGAGTCTTTGTGCTGTGTAGTACCTTTGGGTCGTCCTCCACGGTGAAGAATTTCAACACTTCCAGTTTCTCTGAATTTTTTTTTATCCTTTTGCGATAAACCGTGCTTGTAGCCGTTTATAATTAGTTTTTTCAATTGAACTAAATTTTTTTTCCCGCCATTAGCACATTTTTTTAATAAAAGTACAGAATTATAGAATTTTCAATAGAAAACTACTATTGACTCTTATTCCAACGCTCACATTGACCACAATAAAAAAAATATATATCTAGTACACATGGCTTGTACAGTAGCAAAAAAATATCGGAAGTTTGGTCGCCTACTTCGATAAACTGAGACGAGTCCAATATGTTTTGTCGCACTGGATATTGCATATATTTGCCTTTTTTCGCATATAATGTAATACAGTCTTTTCTTGGAAAGTATTTTTTATGTTTTCATAAAACAACTGGTTGCTTTTCATTTCTGTGATATAGTTTTTTAATTTAAAATAATATTTGCAAGAGTAAAAAGAAATAGCTTCACTAATAGGTATCAGTTCATTTATTTTTTTTTTTTTTTTTTTTTATTTTTATTTTATTTTATTTTATTAAATTTACATAACAAAACTAATTTTATTACATAAATATCAAAACGCAGCACTGGCTACGAGGCCTTCAGCCGCCACTTTAATTAAAGTTACATTTGAATAAAAACTATTTGCTAAGTGTTAGTATCTTAAATATATTTTAACAAATCATTGTTTTTCAAGAAGTTATATATTGCCATTATATTTTCATCCGAGGGTGTTTTAAGCAGTTTTATAATATCAACGTTGTCATAGCTGACTGATGAATTGTGCAGGATCGGGCAGAGAGTAAGTAAATGTTTGATAGTGACGGTGTGGTTACAAAAAGGACATTTGGAAGGACTATCACCTGACAGTAAGTGGGCATGTGTTATGATAGTGTGTCCAATTCTTAATCTGGTAAAAGCCCTCATGGCACTTGTGGGTAAAGATGATGTATAAGTAATTCGCTTTTTGTCTTCATTAATTTCTGCGTAATGGTGTTTGTATGTCTTCCAATCGCTTGCATCTTCTTGGTGCCTTATATGTTTGACTAGGTTGAGTATGTCGGATTTGGTTACAATGTCGTAGACTAAAGTAGGTGTCCTTATAACATTTTTTGCAGCAGCATCTGCATAGTCGTTTCCTTTTATTCCAGCGTGACCCGGAATCCAAGTAAGCTTAATCTTTCGAGGAGCACCGATGACCATGTCTCTAATTAATTCAATTATTGGATTGTGGTTGGACGGAGACGTTATTGCTGACATACATGATTTACTATCCGTGCATATTAGAAACTTTCCTTTAGTTTTCCTAGCGTAGTGGACTGCATTTAGAATTGCAGACGCTTCAGCGGTAAAGATAGAACAAATTGTAGGAAGAAGCCAGTTACAGATTAATTCGCCAGTGTCAGTAACAACTGCAAACGAGGTAGATTCTGCAGACTTGGAGCCGTCCGTGAACAGTAACTTCCAGCCATTACTTAGGTATTTGGATTTTAGTTCAGTAAAGGTTTGTTGAAAAACTTCGTTTGGTGTGTTTTGTTTGGATAACATCAACAGTTTGTTGGGAGGAAGTATGTCATTGATCTTCCAAGGTGGATGGCTTTTTATAGTCTTCAACTTTATGTTGGATAAAATATTGTTTTTTGTAGCAAAATCTAAGCACCTCATAATAGCTGAATTTATTCTAGGTATTTTCGTTTTGCGTATGGCACGTTTGAAAGTTTTGTGAAGTAGTGGATTAGTGTTGTCTACCGCTTTCGCAAACAGTTGGCGCGTGAGATCAATAATTCTATTTGGAATGCTGGGTAGTCCTGATTCAGCAAGAATGGTGTTGGTAGGTGAGGTTGGAAATGCCCTGAGACTCCGTCGTATTGCGCAATGGTATGGTGCATTCAACATTTTGATATTAGATTTTGAGCAGTTACCATATATAGGGAGCCCGTAATCAATTTTCGCAAGAAGCAGAGCTCTGACAACATTGATGAGTGTATTCGGATGAATATGTGATTGCTTAGATGAAATATATTTTACAATGCTTAGCCTAGTCATTAAAGAACTTCTAATGTATTTACAATGTGAGTTGAAGTTGTACTTAGAGTCAAAGATTAAACCTAGTATTTTTAACTGTGTTTCACATTTGATGTTAGTGTTGTTATGTGTTAGAGTTATCCCAGTGCATTTGTGTTTCCTACAAATATGAAGCACATGGGTTTTTTCTAAAGAAAGTGAGGCACCAGACTCCAGCGACCATGTATCAATATCGGCAAGAATATTTGAAAATAGAGATTGAACTAAAGGAACGTCGGAAACTTTCGAGTACATTAAAACATCATCTGCATAGATCTGGTGCTCAATTCCTTTATATTTTTCTATTATTCGACTGATATCATCAAAGGCGATAATAAACAAAAGTGCGGAGAGAGGTGAGCCTTGCGGCGTACCATTATATAGTGGAAGTGTTGGTGAAAGAAAGCCGTTTACGTTAACTTTGAGTTTGCGATTTGTGAGAAAGTTTGTGACGAAACGTAGCACTTTTTGACCTATTTTCCATTTCATAAGCTGCCGTACTATAATATGAGCTCCTATTCTGTCGAAAGCTCTGTGAAAATCAAGGGATAGTACGGATATGTGATTTTTGCTCGATAGAGCGTTGCATATAAAATCATCGAGATTAATTAAAGCGTCTGTTGTACTTTGTCCTTTTTTATAGGCAACTTGGTTCGATGATATGTATTTGTTTCTCTGAGCGTACCACATTAGACGATTGGCAATAATCTTTTCCAGTATTTTGCCCATACATGGAAGAAGAGAAATCGGTCTATAGTTAGCAACTTCATCGGATGACTTGTTTGGTTTAAGAAGAGGTATGACACAAGAAGTTTTCCAAAATTGGGGGTAGACACCTGTATCGAATATTTTGTTATACAGATTAACCAATCGTAGCTTGAGACTTTTGGGCATATTTCTGATCATTGGGTAAGAAATTTTGTCTAAACCCGGTGATTTTCCTTTAACAGTGGACGCAACAAACTCGAGTTCAGTGTATGATATACATGATTCTATTTGTTTAGCAGAAGAAGTAAGATAATGAGAAGGATGGTCGTGGTTTGACAAGATTTGGGTTTTAGCAGTTTGAAATTGTAAACTAAAGGAATCGTCTGAACTGGTTACAGAGTAGTATCTTGCGAATAACTCAGCAATTTCTTTTGGGTCGATAATGGAACCTGTTGCCCCCTTCATACAACGGATGGTTTGGTTTCTTGGTGTTCCAGAAATTTTATTTAAAGCATTCCAAATTATTTTTGGACTAAAGGATGGATTAATATTGCTTGTGAACTCCTCAAAGCACTTACGTTTTGACTGTTTTGCACTTCGTCGGAAGAGAGCATTTGCTTTTTTGAAGGAGACAAGGTTGGCAAGAGACCGTGAACGTTTGTATTGATACCAAGCTACTTGTTTACTTTCCCGAAGCTTAGCAATTTCTTTATTCCACCAGGGAACAATCTTTGTGCTTCTTACTGGCTTTGTTTTTGGTATGCTCGCGTTAGCTGAAGCTCGAATAATTTTTGTTAAACGTGCACTTTCTTGGTTTGGGTTATCAGCGATTGCGCTACAGTTATTATTTGTTTCGCATAGAGACTGAAACTTCTGCCAATCGGCATGATCGGTTATGAATTTCATATTAAATTTAACATTTTTGGAAATTGTACCTAAAGACAGTTTTAAAATAATTGGAAAATGATCACTGCCATGAAGATGGTTGAGTACGTTCCATTCGCATTTTGTAGCAAGTGAATCAGTACACATTGTAAGGTCTATATGTGAAAAGGAGGAATGGGTTGAGAAGTGTGTTTCGGCACCATTATTTAAACATATTAAGTTTGAAGATAGTAAAGCATCTTCGATACTTTTTCCCCTAGCGTTGGCTTTTGGGGAGCCCCAGAGTGGACTCCATGCATTAAAGTCTCCGCCAAGAATTATTGGAGGATGGACTTGGTGAATAATATGCAATATATCTGAGCTAGTGAATTGTTGATCAGGTGAAATGTACGTGCAAATAATATTTATTTTTCCTACTAGGTTAATTTCAATAGAGAGAATCGGTAAGCTGGATTGAATGGAGTTTATTTTGTAAGGAATGCCTCTTCTTATGAGTATCCCAATACCTTTTTTGCTTGTATTTATGTGTGGTAGATTGTGAAAAAGACCAGTGTATTGTTTTGGAGTGAAAACCGAAGCGTTGTAAGGGAGATGAGTTTCATTGAGAAGTATTATAGTTGGTGTGTGTTCGTGTATTAATAGTTGGAGCTCATTGTAGTTATTAGAGTAACCGTTTAAATTCCATTGCAAAATTGAGATCATATAAAATAAGATTGAAAGAAAGTGAAATGGAGAGATAGAAAGCTAGAGAGTCAACTTGTGTGAGCAGTCAGTTGAGCTGAGTGTCACCAGTTGAGAACTATGTTAAAGGAGAATGAGAGTAAGCTGTGGTTTTAGAGGAGAGTTGATTTGTGGTAAATTCGGCGACAATTTCGTTAAGCTTAGTAGAATTATATGCGATATTAGAGCTTGGGGAGTAAGAAGGGAACTTGTATTCATTAGTATTTATTGCTGAGGGAACATTTATGAGTGATGAGGGATTTGTTGTTGGGGAGTTTGCAAAGTTGGTACGATCAGTAAGAGAGGAAATGTTAGAAGAGTTATTGGAATTTTCAGAGGTTTTTGAAGAGTTATTGGAATTTTCAGTTGTTTTTGCTAAGTTATTATATGTGTTGTATGTAGTTAGTAAGTTATTAGATGTGTCATTGTTATTGTTATTTTGAGTTAGAGTAAAGGCAGCATTATTGCCGTTATTTGAAACCGTTGATATTGTATTTTTATTGCTTTCATTTGAATTGAAAGCTATGGCAGCGTATGAGCTGCTAGAAGAATTTAAAATGGTTTGCTGTTGTTTATGAAGTTTGATGGCTTCGCGCATTGAACATTTATTTATAGTTTTGATTTTTACGATTTCTTTAGCTTGTAAGAATTTAGTACATTCTTTGGAGGAAGAGGGATGTTCTTGGGAGCAATTAGCACAAAAAATGCGACTACATTCGGATGGTGAATGGGGGGAAGGGCGCAATTATCGCAAAGGGGAGTACGATTACAGTGTTTCGTTGTGTGCCCTAAAAGTTGGCACGATTTGCAGCGCATGGGGAGTGGAATATATTGCCGGACTAACACTTTGCACCAAGCAACGTCAATTTTAGTGGGCAAATTATATAAATTGAAAGTTAGCAATAGAACTCCGGAGGGCCGAAAATTGCCGTCTATTTTTTTTTGAAATTTATAGGCTGCTACAACTCCTTGAGAGCTAAGTTCACTAACAATTTCCTCTTCCGGGACGTTATTTAGAAATGGAGCGAATATTGTGCCTTTCACGTGGTTGAGTGATTCGTGTAGGGTTGCTGATATGGCACATATATTTCCTAGTTGCTTTACATTTCTGAATTTGTCGGCGATTATACTATTCTTTACTAGAAGGAGCAATTTTCCATCTCGTAGAGAGGATATGGAATGAACTTGGCTGCTAATTTGCTGAATAGCACGATGTATGGCAAAACATGAAAAAGAAGAAAGGGGTTTAGATGAATCTGTGGAATCAATAACCACAAATTTTGGATCATCCACTTTGGTTTCGGGAAGAAAAGGGAAATCTGTTAACGGCACACTTATAGAAGGCTTACGTCTCTTTTTTTTTCTGGGTCCGGTATCGAGTAGTGCGAAGCGGTTAGCCTCGAAGTTTACTGGCCTCGGGGCCATAGTTCACTTTTGCGTTTACGAAAACTAAAACTTTGCTTCAATACGAACACGCGAGAAGAAAGAGAAAAAAAAACAACAAAACTCGAAAGGCGAAGTGAGAATACTAAGATTATCAAGCGAAACTCCGTATGCGAAAAAGAAACGTCTTATCGGCGCGAGAGTTAGTCGATCATTTTTTTTTTTTTTTTTTTTTTTTTTTTTCGACACTGTATGTATATAAATTGGTTTACATGTAGGGGAAAACTGTTTTTGCTTATGTAAAAATTAAAAGTGGATTTGTTCGCTGTATACGTACATTAAATTAGTTTATTTCATTTAAAATGTTCATCTTTCTTCAAAGTACCTCTTGGCAAAGTGATCCAAATGTAACCCCCAATTGAAACAATCACACACCACAGGACTTGCGTTCTATTCAAACGTATAGGGACTAATGAAATCCATAACCGATACTGGTATAGTGGAGTTTTCTTGCTTCTTCAGCCCACTGCTGGTTGACTTCAATATTTCAGTGATGGGAAAACAAGCACATCGCCTTCCGCAGCATATGCATTTACCATACCAAGATCTGAAGCATAAATTTAAACACATAAGACAAAAATATTGCATATGTACTCGTAAACAACTTTTTAAAATACTTACGCATAAACCTTGTTCATTTTGTTGAACATCGTTTTTTTTTTTTTCGATTTGAAGAAGGAGCAGTCATTACGCTGAATGGTGAGCGCTACCGAGCCTTAAAAAAATCATTCCCTCAAATATTTCTGTTTTGTAATATCATTTTAAGTTCTCAAGATCCTAAAAAACTCACTTTATTAGGAATTTGATTTAACTGTGGCAAAGAAACAGTATTAGTGTGTGGCAAAGAAAGGCCATCAAAACATTGTCAAATATTTACGGAATGGTGTAAGTTTTGATTTTAACTCCTTATTAATAAAAACAAATGTTATGAAAACCAACTCAAAAAACTAAGAAAATGAAAAACTTATATTCAAACAAAAAGGCGCTGCAAGTGGAAAGGCAAGCAAATGTGAACACTAAATAATTTAGAACTATGTATACTCTCTTACAATATATATGGACTGAAAAACAAATGTTTGCACTCAGAATTTTTTCAATACATCAAATTTTTTGATATTTTTGTCTTGATAGAAACACTTATACATACATATGTGAGGATAACGTTGAGGAGTCAAAAAAGATATTTTGGTGGTTTTGTAACTTTTTGGAAATCTTCTGTTCGAGTTAGTCACTATTGGAGGGGCATTGGTGGTATTAATGGTGGCATTAGTAATATGCGGTGTATTAATACAAACTTACAAAAAAACTGAATTATCAATTGAGGGTTGGAAACCTATGTGGTTTAGATACAATTTAAACATAACAATTTACATTAATCCCTGTGTATTATCATCAACTTCATTTTTCCTAGAAACTAAGTTCACTAATCCTATTGTATTAGGGGATATAAATGCCATAATTGCTGAGTGTCAACAGTAAGTTGATGGTCCAGTAGTGGACAGAACATGTGTTGAAAAAAGAAACTCGGAAGACCAGATAGGAAGCGCAAGAGGGAAGGTTTCGCTAACTATGTGTGAGGGTTTCTGATTGATTGTTCTACACGGAAGGACGACAGAAGAGTTAGAAGGAAATTTTATGTTTGTCAATCGAAGGGATGAGTGAGTAATAGATTAGTAATTGGTTATTAAGATACGTTTTTGAGTGTGATAGAGAGCTTTGAGGTCAAATCATACGCCAATCAAAATTATGCTTGGTAGAACAATGAATAATTTGGGAAGATGTGAATGGCTGACAAAATTAAACTGGAGTGGCTGATTCCACGAATCACCGGTTTTATATGACGTTTAATAAAGCTAATTGGGTCTGCTTCGCGGAATTCACTGCGTTCACCTTCGCCGCATTCCCATTCTGACTGATGTGCGGATAAGCGAACGATCATTCCGAACGGTGGTCATTGCAATAACGGCTGGTTTCATATAGCTGGAAGGTTCCGGGACATATATCCCAATTTCCCAGCGGAAGTAGTTGTTCTAGCGAATTTGGAGATTCGGCAACTGGCTGTTCAACACTAGCGGACTAAATGGGATGTGCACTTGAAGAATTGAAACTTCACCTCTGGTGTGAGTAAGCACTAGTCTACCGTATGGTTCCTATCGAACCCAATGAAGCATAATTATAGGATGGCAATTACTTTTAGTGGTTGTACTCCGTCGGAGCTAAGATGCGCGAAATTTCTTAGCCGGCAATTCATTTTGCATCCTCCGGTCGATAGGTCCAAATTCCGTGCTACCAGACGGCAGCACAAATTGCCAAAAAACTGTGCTTTCACCAGCGTAGATGTGCAAGGGGCCGTAAGGAGAGCCAAAACTTCAAAAGGCAAAGGCCGTGGCGGGATTAAGATGTTGGTGTTGCAAAACTTGAGTTCGTTGGGAGTTATGGTCTTCAATTTGTGCTTAATGAGTCTTATTGTTCTAGACAATTCGACACCAGGGAGAGTGGTCCCATTAATACGCAGGTTAAGGACTTAATTAAAAACGTCTCTTAGGACTGCTCTAGTAGCGTTTCGACACAGAGAAGCCATTCCACGCTACAAGAAAATTTCTATATTCTAGTTACAATTTCTTCTTCTTAATTGGCGCGATAACCGCTTACGCGATTTTGGCCGAGTTTAACAAAGCGCGCCAGTCGTTTCATTCTCGTGCTGGCACCAGTTGGAGACACCAAGTGAAGTCAAGTCTTTCTCCACCTGATATTTCCAACGCAAAGGAGTCCTTCCTCTTCCTCTGCTACCTCCAGCTGGTACCGCATCAAATACTTTCAGAGCCGGAGCATTTGTATCCATTCGGCCGACATGCCCCAGCCAACGTAGCCGCTGGATCTTTGGATCGTTTAGCATGCTTTAGTGATAGAGATCGTGGTGCGCATTGAAGCCACCTTTAGCCGAACGGTTTTCTCCTCTGATTGTGTTAAACGGTGTGGTCGGTGTCGCGTGACCGGACGGCTATTCCTGGATATTCTAAGGTGGACTACCATGAAGTTTTGTTTCTTGGACCGCAATTGTTAAAATACCATGTCGTCTCATAAAGTCTATGAGATAATTCTCCTTGATCTTACCCGAGAGCCCGTTTCAATTCAAGTGTAGGAGCTTGAATCTGCTCGGGAGGAGAGCCGTGATTAGCGGTGTGAGGGACGCGCGGGGTTGTATGCGGTAATTCTACTGTATATGCCGCTGTTGTTGTTGTGGTAGTCGACCGCACCAAACTGGGTAATTGCGGGTGCACAGCTCTACAGCAGGGGGCAACGTAATGTCTCATTTCCAATGGTGCGCAGGCGCAGGCATGCGCTGCTCTTAAGGGGTTATATACCTTTTGAGCCCGAAAAAATGGACGATTGTCATAATTTTTTTTAAATATGTTTTAGAATTTCTATTCAAATGAGTAACCTCTTAATTATTTGTAATTACCAGCGCATATGTTGTCGCTTGTCAAAAAACGTAAAAATTAAAAATAATTAAATGCTTGACTATTTACAGTCACCCAAACTTTAGGGTGATAACATATCAAATATGCTTGTAAATACCTTATTAATAGGTAATGACTTTTTCTTATATATCTACATAATATAGATTTAATATCAGCCCTGAAACTATTATTTTATATGGACAAAGTATTGGAACAGTCCCGACAGTTGATTTGGCTACGAAGCATGAAGTTGGTGCAGTTATTCTTCATTCTCCATTAATGTCTGGGCTAAGAGTCGTTTTTCGAAACACAAAGAGAACATGGTTTTTTGATGCATTCCCAAGGTATGTATCGTAATAAAGGACACATTTTTGGTACCAAATATTTTTTTATCAGTATTGACAAGGTTTCCAAAGTAAAATCTCCGGTTCTGGTTATACATGGAACTGATGATGAAGTCATCGATTTTTCTCATGGGATCGGCATATATGAGCGCTGTCCAAAAGCTGTGGAACCTCTATGGGTCGAGGTAAGTATATTCATATTTTGAACTAACAAGCGTTATCAACTCTAAACTTGGCAAAGGTAGAGTTGATGCGTGTGGTCCTATAGTATAACCATAACCATGTAATATTTTTTAACGGCTCCACTTTTTAAACAAATTGTTTGTTATACGGGTGTAGTTTACCTCTAATCAAAATGACATTATCACGCAAATTTAACTGCCGTTGTGTTTGAAATCATAGTTCAGCATTCAACCCCAATTATCTCCATGTTCGACACACTCATATACAACATGAACGTATGTACGTACTATATGTACATACCCACTATGTATACACCATGAGTCGTATTGTAACATCTTCTTTCCAAATATGATTTCTTTTTGCGCTCTCAATTCTGTGCCTTCCGCTTTATATCACTTTGAACTCAATTTCACTTTTTGGTTAGAGTTCCAAATTTTAGAATCTTACTGTTGAAGACTGAGGGATAGGCTGGCAACTGTAAACTAAAAAACACATTTTTTATCACCAGTATTTTATTTTAAGAATTAAATTTCATTCTCAACTTGCATGTTCGGCATTTTGATCAATGATCAAAAAACCGCGCGAAAAACTGATTGTTTACAAATACCATGTGACTCCCGAAAGGCCAAGACATGTTATCGCAAAGGCGCAGAAGATAGGTGAAGAGAAAAAACCCATAAAAACCAAAAACCAAAAACCAACCGAAAGCTATACAATTTTATAGGAGAAAAAATGCTTTCATAAAATTGGATGTTGAAACCTACCGGACTTGAGCACTTTTCCAGCAACGCAGTATTACACAAAGTTAATAATAATGCTCCTGAGTGTGATTATCAACGATGGCGAAAAGCGATAAATAATAAAAATTTGCCAAAATTGTGTAGGGTAACAATGGCACGGTTGTTTGCCCTCGGACTGTTCGAATAGTGTTGAATAGTGCAATTCATAATGCCTGCATATGTAGAAGAAACCCCCTAATTAGCAAGGTAAATAAAATTAAGCGGCAACAGATTTTTGGAAGAAAGTGTAATAATATTTTCTGATGAAAGTAAGTTTTGTGTTTACGAATCGGATGGACGTGTTTTGACCTGGAGGTAGATTTGTAGTATGTCAGCGACTGAACATTCTCATGAGAAAATTTCAAAAAAAGTGCTCTGAAATTAGGCATTGAATGTGACTACTACTTTCAGCATGAGAATGACCCCAAGTACAGCGGTAATTGTACGCTTGTGTGTCTTGTAATCAAATTTAAACTAAACGCCGTATATTGGAAGTAGAAATTTTATTCGTGGGCTACAAAGTCCCCGGCCTAAAAAATACTTTTTTTTTGGTTCAAACTTGGCTTTATTTATCAACATAATTTCCATCATACGTTGGCTAGGTCATGTCTTCGGAATGGAGAAGGACTTGGCTTCAATTGGTGTGTCCAACTGGCGCCGGTTAGCACGAGAAAGAAACGACTGGCGCGCTTTGTTAAACTCGGCCAAAATCGCGTAAGCGGTTATAGCGCCAATTAAGAAGAAGAAGAAACTGAATATATGACATAACTGTTTCCTCACTTATTGTTTTTAGTACAAATTCTTTTGCTCATCAGGCCTAATTTTTAGTGATTGTATTATTTCTTTTTAATAAAAACCATTGTTTGGTAGACTTGGAGTAAATTTTCAAGTACTCTTATCTCGAAAGCTGAAGTCAACTTGACAAAACGGTTGGCAGCACTGTATTTAGAAGGCCCCAATTAAATAGATTTGCTATAAAAAATTGGAAAACGAGCACATTGACATTGCTTTATTATAAGTTCGTAAAAACGATTCTAACTTCGATCATAAAAAGGAAAAACCTACACCAAAACCAATGCTAAAAATGTCATAAACAACAGTGGCAATATAAAAAGTCATAAATTGGACGAGAAAACTCGTAAAAGCTTTTGAAAAAATTTAGTTGAGACAGAATCAGGTAAACTGATACCATATTATAATGGCAGCAAGCAGCGATTTGGTTACTTTTCTATCTCTCTTCTTATTTTATAATTGGCGTATAAGTATGTACTTTGTTAGATGTATGGCTGAGCTCCTCCTTCTCCAATGCCTGCACAGGCACATACATTTTTATGCCGCCTCCCAACGGCAAATGTTTTTTTATGAACAGCTTCTTTTGTTTATATCTTTCTTAAATGACAATTCAAAAAAAAAAAAACTAAATTTTTTTCATCATAGGGGGCTGGCCATAACGACGTGGAATTGCATTCACAATACTTCGAGCGGTTAAAAAAATTTTTAACAGTGGAGTTGGTTAAATGACAATTAAAGAATCATGAGGTTGATCCTAACAATTCCGGGGCAGTAGGATCTTCTGCCGAAGCACCGCCGACATCATCTTTGGCGATTAAAAGGAACTTAGAAGAAACCAGTAACTCAAGTCCATTGGTTTTAAGCGGCCCAATAAACAATTTAAAAGACGATATTGAAGGTATTACGTTAGAGAAATAATGTCTGACTGGTAACACGTTGCACAGCCAACCAGAGCATCAATATCATATACATACATACACCATTTAAATACCTCATCAAAACTGTATATTAAAATAAATTCATGCATATTAGAAGTCACAAATTATACCGACTACTGATCTTTATTTTATTTTTTTCTTTACAGCTTCCACCTCAAGTTCAGTATCAAACAAACCATCGGTTGAAAAATTTCTCTAGCAAGAAACAAACGGTTCTCACACATTTCTCAAAATTAAAGACAAATCTCAACGAAAACTAAACGTTTTTAAGTCATGTAATAAAATTCGACTGTCAGAGAAAGGCGAGAACCTACATAAAAAAATTTCGTCTTCCCAATCAAAAGAAATACTACTTAAAGAGAATGAAATGAGTGTGTGTGTAGTTGACAAGGCATATAAAAATGTTTCATGCGAAGCGTTTATAATATTTCTTCCTTTTTCCAAACAACTTTATTCACACTTGCAATATGACAGAAAACAGTCTCATGGTTACTTATACAAAACAATTATAACTAAGTATGAAAATCCAAAACATTTAAGCAACCATTCTTATACCAAGAATTTAAAATATAACCGCCTGATTTTCTTTCATCCCAACAAGTGTAAATCATTCAAATCAAGACCTAAAACATCATCACTGCCTCGTTAAATTGTATGCAGTTTGTATTAAATAGTAGAAAGATAGACCATTGTAGAAACGTGAGTTTGTTTTCATCAAATTAAAAACAGTGTCAAATAATTTCGCATTTTAAAAAACTCACAAGGCCGATAGCAAACATCCTATTTACTTGCCTAATTATCGGAGGGCATAGTATTTTCGACAATTTGAGCTTCAAAATCGCTTACAAAATGAGAGAAAATGAAATGTTGCACGATATCCAAGATCGAATCGGAAACATCAGAAAGTAATACAAGACAAGGAAATAGGATATATCTTCACTTATAAGTGAGCTATTGATGCTAGTAATAGAGTTAAATTAATATAAAAAATGAAATAGTTATATGTTATTACGATATATACTCTATATAAGTTATACAAATAGTTAGTTTTAACACTTAATGGATAAGAGAGAATAGTAATTTAGTAAATACGCATTTATAAACACATGCAATATACATGTTGTTTTTGAAATAAACCATATTGATAATTAAAGTTTAAGTGATATATTTTCATTACAATATCAATAAATTTCATTAAATTTTTCGGGTTTAATTTAATTCGGGATTAAGTTGAAAACTGAAACTCAGCTAAAGCTCAGAACTTCAGCAATTATTCTCAAATGTACCTTCATTCGAAAATCGAGCCAAATTAGTGTTTTTCCAATTCAGAGAATACTGAAAATGTGTATTCACTGTATAATTCTGGAACGTTTTTGATAAATTATAAAATGTTTTTCGATGCCAAGAATATTGGATTAATTGCGTGGTGTTTATTAAGATACAGCTAAATATATACAGGGTGCGCCATCTTTTATGTCGGTATGAAAACATTGAATAACTTTGAAAAAACAACTGATTTGTATAAGAGAGGTATTTTTATTTGGTTTGGTTATTTACAATTTATTAAAATTATTTTTTGAATGCAATATCAATCAAGTGGCCACCTTTATTAGCAGTCACAAACTGCTTTTTTGCTTTTTTGCTTTTGTCATCACCTTGTCAAGCATGGTTAAAATTGTACTGAATTGACGTATCGAAAACATGTATGTATGTTGAAGTCGATCGGTTGGTAAATGACAAAGTTATTCAGCGTTTACATACCGACATAAAAGATGCCAGTGTACATATGCGTTCGTGAGTAAATATTATATCTATTCTAAACTCTTTCGCCAATCGGGGTATGCATTCGTTGATATTTTCATACACATTTATTTTATTTAAACAATAATAAGCATAAGCATTCATCTTGCCTCTGATATGGATGAGTTTACTTAATATACGTACAGTGAGTCAAAAAAGTATTGGCACGCTCGGAAATTCAAAGTTCTCAGTGCTATAACTTTTCTTCTAATGAAAGTATCAAAAAATTGAAAACGGTATTTTTTAAATGTGCTTATTTCTTATATATATATATATATAATTGGCGCGTACACCCTTTTTGGGTGTTTGGCCGAGCTCCTCCTCCTATTTGTGGTGTGCGTCTTGATGTTCTTCCAAAATTTGAGGGACCTACTGTTTCAAGCCGACTCCGAACGGCAGATATTTTTATGAGAAGCTTTTTCATGGCAGAAATACACTGGGAGGTTTGCCATTGCCTGACGAGGGGCGACCGCTATTAGAAAAATGTTTTTCTTAATTTTTGGTGCTTTCACCGAGATTCGAACCGACATTCTCTCTGTGAATTTCGAATGGTAGTCACGCACCAACCCATTCGGCTACGGCGACCGCCGTATTTATTACGTATCTGAATAAAAAAAAATAATATCGACATAGGCTTACAAGCTCAACCATGAAAGGTAAGATAAGGCACAAATTCACATCAAAAAAGTATTGGCACATTCTTTATGCTAGCTTATGCTTTTGGCGTCGTAACGGTAAACTCCCATTATTTTCACTCTTGCTTTTTTACTTATTCGTACGTTTTAGGAATTGCATACGGTCGCAATCACTTTTGATCGAGATTTCAACGGACACAGACCAAAATGGGCTGTGGTGCTGAAATTTCCGTAGAACTACGCCAATAAATGATAAAACTGTATTTAGAAAAAAATTCTATCACGAAGTTAGCAAACTTGTCGATAAATCATGATCCAACATTCGAAACATCGTTATGCATTATTTCAATACTTGCAAAATAGCTCCGGAGAACAGATCTTGTCGCCCAAAAAAATTTACCGAACGACTGGAGCAAATTGTGGGGTCCACGGTGGCACAAAATCCAAAAACTTCGGCTGTCAAATTTTGCGAGACCTTGCAAAATTCATTTGAAATCAATTTCAAGCCCCAAACTGTTCGGAATGCCCTATATAAAACCGGGTAACATGGCCGGGTTCCTCGACGCAAAACAAATTTCGAAGGCAAATAAGAAAAAGAGGCTAGAATTTGCTAAACAGCATTTAAATAAGTCCGGCGCTTTTTGGAACAGCGTCATATTTAGTGATGAATCAAAATTCAATTTATTTGGGTCAGATGGAGCGCAAAAGATTTGGCGAAAGCCCAATAAAGAGCTTCAAGAGAACAACCAGCTCAAAACAGTTAAACGCGGTGGAGGAAATGTGACGGTTTGGGGGTATTTTGCGGCATCTTGTGTCGGAAAGCTCGTGTATCGCGACATTCTTAAAGAAAATTTAAGTCCAAGTGTCGAAAAATTGGGCCTTGATGGGACAACTTGGCAATTTCAACAAGAGAGTGACCCAAAATATTCGTTTTATCTTGTACAGGAATGGTTGATATACCATTGATAACAGCTTAAATCACGCCCCAATCGCCGGAATTAAATCTTATTGAGCATGTATGGCATCTTCTGGAACGAATGACACGATTTCACCACATAATGTAAAAGGATTCTCTAAAATAGGCAATAATTGCTGAATGGAATAAAATAACACCTTCTGAAACTTCAAATCTGGTAAATAGTGTGAAGAGACGTTTGCAGGCCGTTATTCAGTCTAAAGGAGGACCCACAAAGTACTAGCGCGTTACAGCTGCAATGGAGCAAGCTGATTACGCTACCTGTGCCAATACTTTTTTGATGTAAATTTGTGCCTTATTTTACCTTTCAAGGTTGAGCTAGTAATACTAAGATGCAATCAATTTTTTTTTTGTAAAAGATACTTTTATAAGAAGAAAAGTCGTACTACTGAGAACTTTGATTTTTCGAGTGTGCCAATACTTTTTTGATTCACTGTATGTATATTTTAATTGCAGTAAAATTGAGTAAGAATATTTATATGCCTATATTCCCATTTTTTTTTAATAAGATTTCTACGAACTTTCAGATTTGATTTACATAGCTGTTGTTTATTTTATTTTTTTACTAGTTTATTTCTTCGTTATTAGCAAGTTTGTAATGAATCTTGCTCATACTATTAGTACTAAAGTCCATGTAAAACATTCAAATTGACTCCTATATTTTACGAAAAACTTTTTCTCACACCATATTTTTTTCTTATTTTCCATTAAGTTGCCAAAATTGGTATGTTTCATTATAAATATTTGTCAAGTTATGTTTGTCACAAGTTGTGCATTCAGATTGTAATATTATGCCACTTTTCACCTTTTCTTTGCTACACATATTAGTAATGTTGAGTGCCACTTGTTTATGGGAATTGTTATCTGCACTTTCTGCATTTTTGCTTTTCCCAAACTGTTCCTTTTAATAACAATTTCTTAAGTTTGCGAGATTGAACTCGTACCTTTATTTGTTCCACTTGTCGCGGTAGCGTTTCGCTGTTTACTGTTACAATAAAATATCCTTTTTTTCACCTAAAAGGAACAGTCAAGTTTTTTCGTTTTTATCTTTTTAGAAGCTTATTTCTTGAAATAATAAAAACAAGGAAATATATAAAACTCCTTGAGCAATTAATAAATATTTTTGTTTATTTTATTTTAAACGTTTTCTTCGCACTACAACGTAAAATACAGTGTTATACGCCCTTATTTTGCCAAATTTCAATGTTCTTAGAGCAAAAAAAAAAAAAAAACAACAACAAGAAAACTGCGCTTACGTTGATAATACTTTTCATGCAAAAATAGATTAAAACAATAATGGTTAAGATAGTCATTGACAAACAGTTACGCTTTTTTGCATTGGAATGTTTTTTTAGGTTTATTATCGAGTAACCTCATCGGGAGTAATTATTTTTTACATATATAGTTATTCTATATCATATTATTATATTATTGGTACAGTAGCTGAAAGAGTTTATGCGTAACTACCGCTATTAACATCAAAGTGTTAGAAAACGTTTTTTTCTAATATCGGCGGTCCATCAGCAGTTAATGGCAAACCTCGGATTGTACATATTTCTGCCATGAAAAATTTCTTAAAGAAACCATACGCCGTTCGGAGGCGACATAAATCTGTACGTCCCGCCAATGTAGAAACATCAAGATTCACAACACAAATAAGGGGAGCTTGACCAAACACCCACCAAAGGGTGTAAATGCCACTTATACATAGGGGTTTTCAGTAAGAGCGCTTCAACTTTTGAACTTTTTTGAATAAAACACAAACGTTTTGACTTTTTTAACTATTTTTTTTTTTATTATCGAGTTTGAACATATACATATATACATTTAAGTATGAAATTCGATTTCTTTTGCATGACCACCGTGTGCACGTTTTACGAACCCAATTTTCGTCCACTCTTTTGCATAAATCGGCCGAAATTCCAGCAATTTCGCGTTCAATATTGGCTCTGAGCTCACAAATCGTCGCCGGCTTGTTATTGTAGACCAATGACTTCACATAACCCCAAAACGGGACGGCTTGTTAAATGGACCGTAAAATGTCCGTAATGCTCTTAAAGTAGCAGCAACAGAACGATTATTTTCATAAAAAATTTGCACGATTTGCAATCGTTGCTCAAGTGTGTAGCGTTCCATGATGAAATGTATACTAATGAAGTTTACAAATGACAAGCGAAAAATATAAAATATTGCGTCGTTCGCCCTCCCTATCGGAAAAAAGTTGAAGCGCACCTATTAAAAAACCCTATATATTTGTATATTAGGTCAGGCCACTTTTTTCCGACATCGGTCCTATCAGATTACATAAAATTCTAAGAAAAAATTCACCAGAGCCTAGCTTTAAAGTCAACTTAGAGCATCCCAAATTGTATATTAAACTATTTTTTATTAATATGAATATTAAAAAGTATTATTATTGTTATCTAGTTTTTTTAATACAAACTTGTAATTGGGAATTTGGTACGAACAATTTATTTTTCACATTTATTTCTTATTTAAAGACCCCCTATGACCCTACAAAGCAAATTATATATAATATACTAGTATATTCAGGGGTTAGGGGTAGTCAGAGGAAATTAGTTTTATTTATAGATAATCTTGGGAACAACCGAACTTTTTTATGTTTTTCAAAAGTAGTATACATTTTATTTAAATCTACCATGTGGTTTTTAAGTTACAGTGATCATCACTTCAAAAAACATAGTTTTCAAAAACGCATTTAAAGTTTTGCTACCGATTCCGGAGCTCTCAAGCGCCCTTTGCTAATTGTTGAAGAACTCGAAAAGTGTTTGTCGGATTCACTTCAAATTTTCACACAATATTTTTCAGATATTATACTTTAAGATAATGCAAAAAATCCAATTTTGGTTAAAATTCTGACTAACCCCAATTCTTTAATTGGGTAATAGTATATGAGTAATGTAAAGAAAATGTGACTGTAATGTGACTTTATATGTAAATCCAAAATATATTTTAATTAGCATTTATTTTTATTAACATTTTGTTTTTCTAACTAAATTTTTGGTTTCACAATTAACAACGTATTTACGGTTATCCTGGCTTTATATCCATTCTTCACTTTAAACAGGAGATTTATTTCTTCTAATTTCTATCCTCATTACCTTAACTCCTTGTTTCGTATTAATTAAAAGTAGTTTCTTTTACAATTTATGAGGTTCTTAATTTTCTTTAGAATTGTGTGCAGAATCCGAATCCGCTAGGAGCGATTTCGAGAAAGATCGTCCCATAAAAAATTTACCCACCCTTATATACATATATATTATATATAGTAGGTATATATTAACAAAAGAAAAAAATGCCGTTCGCAAAAGCAAACAAAGTGGCTTACAATAACAAAAGCCAATTATTGCTGATTTATTATTTGAATGTTATAAGTATAATGCTTTTGATTTCATGCCTCCATGAAATTATTTGAAACCCACCTGCTGACGTATTCAATATGGAAAATTGCATTAATTCAAACAGAATAACAGTAATGTTAAAATAAACGATTCCAAGATTGTGTGCAACAGGTTCTTTTGAAAACGACGAAGTTCGCTGATGGAGAATTGCTGTTAAAAAGTGCTGTCTTAAAATTATGTTTAGATCTAAGTACGTACGGGTAATACTACTAGTGTCTGAGAAAGAATTTTTGCCTAAGTAAAATGAACAAGCGAAGAGACCAACATAATAAATTTATTTTATTTAAAACGGCTTACACTTACATCTCAGTTAGGCCTTTGACGCTTGTGCTATAACTATTCTTACTAATATTTTTACATATTTACATATAAATACTGTGGCGATCAGAACCGAATGCACTTTTTTACTTACAATGGTATATGCAATTTTAGGATAGACGAATATCTTATCTTAACAATTAAATCTAGTTTACAAAAATAAACAAAGAAAATAAAAAATGCAATAACAATATTAGGTAACTATTCACTTCGTTTTGCACTTTTCTATAGGACGAATATAAATGGTAGGTATAAATATTTTTCCATAGCACTTCTTGCTTTCCTCGGAATATTTTTCCTTTCAATTATATTCGAATCCAACGATATTACATGTTGATTTAATCTCCTGTCGATCCTAGCCTACAAAGTCGAGAAAATTTGTTTTAAAACTATGAAGATTTACTTACTTCTTACTACTGTTCGATAGCACTATCTATTAGTCACAGCGGAAAATTGTTTCTAGTAATTCTCTGGTTTAAACGTACTTTACCACAGCACACACGGTAGAGAGCATAATGAGGTGGTTTCTATTGTGGTACCTTTACTTTGCTCTCAGTGAATTTGATGCTATCAGCTGATATTCGCGACCTGACCCTGGTGCAATTGGTGATCAGTGTAAGCAGATTACCATTTTCGTAACTTGATTTAGCATTTTTTTTGTTCTGTAGCCTTGGAGTTTTAGTTTCTTCTTCCTGACGTTTTTCTAGCCTCTTTTTAATTAACACTAGATTGCCCAAGGAAGCCATTTTGATTACGTTTATATAATTACGTTTATAGTTACGTATATAATGACACAACTTCTTAGAATTTTGAGACTTTTTGTACAACATATAAATGCGTTTATTAATAATTGTAGTTACCTCCCCCTCCTTCATTTCCGTTATATTCATATGTGTTATACCTATATTGCCCAAAAGCAGTTTTTTTGACTAGTTAGGCAATTTTAAATAATCAAATGACTCTTATTGAATTGAGTAAATTTCTTATATGACCAGTCCGGCTCTGTACTGAAGTAACAGTTTTCATTTTACCGCTAGAGCATTTTTCGACTGCCGCCACATGATAATTTGTCGATTTGGCAGTATACTTGATAAGTTGCAGTTGCGCAATAAGCTAAAGTAGTACTTGATATTCGAATCTTTATACAGTGATACTTGTTCTAGGAAATTGTTTATTTTATTTCTTTTGTTCCCTAAATTCATCAAAGAAATGTCGAATAGAAGTGAGTTATTGGAAAAGCTAACGAACATAAGTGAAGAGTGCTCCGGTATAGAGTCAGATGCAACAAATTCTGAACTATCATCTGAAGATGAAGCGGATTATATTCAAAGTGAAACATCTGATATTGAAGATAGTGATGAAGAGTCGATCACCAATGGTGAAAATAAAAGTGTCATCAATATGCCCCGAAAAAGGTGTAGGGTGCTAAATAGTGCAGACTCTGATGAAGAAACTGAAAATATCTTTCAGGAGACCGAAACAGCTGCCGATGGTACTGTATGGTCAAAATTTGACGAAGGTGGTATTCCTGGAAGGCCCAACAGGCTACGCAAAAAGGAACATTATGGCAGATAATCCTATCAGTGCATTCTCGTTGATAATAGATAACTATATTATCAAACATATAAAAAGGCGCACAGAAGAAGAAGGCCGCCGAAATTCGAGGAACGATTTGACAACATCATTTCCGCAAATACGTGCATTTATTGGGATTTTGTATGCTCGTGGAGCTTACGAAGCAAAAAATTTAAAACTGAGTTATTTATGGTCAGCAATGTGGGGTCCCGAATTTTTTAGAAAAGCTATGACCATGAGCGGCCGCCGTAGCCGAATGGGTTGATGCGTGATTACCATTCGGAATTCACAGAGAGGTCGTTGGTTCGAATCTCGGTGAAAGCAAAATTAATAAAAACATTTTTCTAATAGCGGTCGCCCCTCGGAAGGCAATGGCAAACCTCCGAGTGTATTTCTGCCATGAAAAAGCTCCTCATAAAAATATCTCCCGTTCGGAGTCGGCTTGAAAATAGGTCCCTCCATTTGTGGAATAACATCAAGACGCACACCACAAATAGGAGGAGGAGCTCGGCCAAACACCTAATAGAAGTGTACGCGCCAATTATTTTTTTTTTTTTATGACCAGAGAAAAGTTCAAGCAAATCTTACGATTTATTCGGTTTGACAGAAGAAGCGAAAGAAGTAGACGCCTACAAACAAATAAATTTGCCTTGGTTTCTGAAACATGGGACAAGTTCATTGAAAATAGTCAAGTTTGCTATCAACCAGGGCAAAATATAACAGTTGACGAGCAATTATTTCCGTCCAAAGCCAGGTGCAGGTTTACCCAGTATATGCCTAATAAACCCAAAAAATTTGGCATCAAATTCTGGCTTGCATCAGATGTTACTCGTAGTAGCAAATATATTTTAAATGGTTTTCCTTATTTGGGGAAAGATGAACAACGACCATCGTCAATGCTTCTCAGTGAACACGTTGTTAAGAAATATCACGACCGATAACTTTTTCACTAGCTTGTCACTCGCGACAAAATTATTGGCCATAAAAACAACTCTAGTTGGAACTATTAGAGCAAAAATAAGAGAACTGCCCAAAGCAGCTAAACAAAAGAAGAATAAGATGCCCCGTTTTTCCACTCTGCTTTATAAATGAGAGAATTGTGTTCTTACACTATATAAAAGCAAACTAAATAAAAGAGTAGCTGTTCTAAGTTCTAAGCATAAATTTGTGAAAATTAATAAAATTAATAAAAAAATGTTACCGGAATCTATACAATTTTATAACCGCATAAAATGTGGAGTTGATACGACGGATCAAATGGCCAGAAAATACACAGTAAAATCTAGTTCTCGTAGATGGCCCTCCAAATGCAACCCATTCTAACAAACGCAAAATTTGTCAAATACGACTTTGCCACAAAAACAAAACAAATAATATATGTGCAAAATGTCAAAAATATGTTTGCGGAAGATGTACACATAAAAAGATGTCAACCTTAATTTGCATAAAATGTACAAATAAAAATGAATAAATAATTTTTTTTCAAGTGATATACATTTTTTTTATTGTTAATATGTACTAATAACTGTAAATAATATAAAAAATATTAAAAATTAACTTTAAACAAATTTCTTTACACATTAGTTATTCTTTCATAATGCAGTCATTTTGACTGCATTTGGGCAATATAGGTATATACTAACTTTCAGTCTTAATAGTGGGATTTGTTGCCGTTGTGGCAATTTATAAAATCAAATACAAAATTTTTTAGCTTTAGTTTATTTCAAGTATATTTGCGTGTATAAATACACACTTTAGAAGTCGCTTTAAAAGAATTTTGTATGTTTCCTGCTTACTTTAATTGCGAAAAAGGACCGAACATTGCGGTTACTGTCTTATTTATATTCATTCTCGTATATCAAGTGTTTCTAAACCTAACTGCAACTATTTATGTTATACATTCTGTCAAAAAAATATCGCGAATTGTTCATTTAAAAATCGCGCATTACACATACCTATGTCTAAATTTTTTTAGCTGGAATGTTGGTACAGCTGCCCTCTATAGTGTCACAGAGTTTCAGCGTGATCTGTCAATTCGCTTGTTTTTGGCATTTAATTATATCAGTCAACCGCAGGTATGCTCTGCGGTTTTTACTATGGATGAAAATATCGAACAAAGAATTTGTCTTAAATTTTGTGTTTTGAACGGGATTTCGTGTGCCGAATCACTGAAAATGTTGCAGAAAGCCAATGGCGAGTTTGCTTTATCAAAAACACGGGTCTACGAGTGGTACAAGGCTTTTGCAGAGAGCCGAGAAGTCTTGGAAGATTTGTCCCGATCTGGCCGCCCACCAACGTCTTCAACGGTTGAAAACGTCGACAAAGTCGAGGAAATGGTGCTGAAAAACCATCATTTAAGTTTGAGGGAGGTAGCTCGTGATTTTAGCGTGGCTCACGAATCATTTCGCAACATTTTACACCATCAATTGCGCATGAGACGCGTGGCTGCTCGACTCGTTCCAAGAGAGTTGAATTTCTTTCAAAAAATTCATCGGAAAAAGGGGGATGAAGACATGCTTGAGCAACGAACCCAACGTTTATCCAGCATATCATAGCAGGAGTTTGACATGCAACCCAGTCAACTGGTGGCTGAATGGCGCAATCCACATGAGCCGAAACCCAAAAAACCACGTCAAAGTCGTTCAAAAGTGAAAGTCATGCTACTCGCTTTCTTTGATTACCATGGTGTTGTGCACTTGGAATCTCGGAATTTGATCCAAATGGTTCTACGGTAAATAAAGTATATTATTTGGAAGTTATGCGATGTTTGAGAGAGAATGTGTGTAGGAAACGGATCAATTTGTGTAAAGAAAACTCATGAATCTTGCACCATGATGACACACAGTCTCACAAAAGTATGAACACTTTTTTGACCAAAAACTCGACAAATATTATCGAACTACCACCATATTCATCGGGTAGACCCCTGTGACCTTTTCCCAAAATTTAAATTGCCACACCGCGGACACCGCTTTGAATCGATAGAGGTCATTAAGGAGAATTCGCTGAAGGAGCTGAACAAGATCTCTTCAAACGTGTTTAAAAGGTGCTTTGATGGCGGACTAATCGTTGGCATATGTGTATTGCTTCGATTGGAGCCTATTTTGAAGGCGAAAACATTAATTTTGATTCCCTTTACTTTTTTGACAGAATGTATGTGGGAACGAGGAGTAGTAGAGAGAGTGAGCAAAACTTGTCAGCAGTTGAATGCTAGCCGTGGACGTGGACGCAACGATCGTTTTTTCATTCCGCCTTTGACTTTTCTTAAGTTTCGCATTACATTACTTCGTTTCTTTTATTTCGTTTTTTACTAATAATTGTAAATGAACTATAACTTTATATATCTATGAGTTTTTGAACTATAAAATAAAATAAACATTAAAATATAAGGAAAACCAAAACAACAAAACCATATGTATACATACATATATGTAAATAAGTCAATACATATAGTGGCGACATTCGTGTGTGATTAGTTGTGCGTCAGTGGACCATAGGAGCAGATGGTTCGGAGTGAGCGCATTGTCGTCTGCTCTATCGAGAGATACGAACGTGAGTGGTCCAAAATTGATTACAAGCTCAACTTCTCATGAAGAATTTTTGAGCGTTTCATCTTTAAAAATCATCTTTGTAAATTTAAACAAAGGACATATAGAATTAAGCACGGATTTAACCGAACAGTCCAATCTTTCCCAGGCTCCGCCTATATGTGGGACACCTGGTGGGTTGAATGGCCAAACGACGTCTTCGCAACTTGTTCCCCATTTTTCAAAGTGATTACAGTCTTTACGTAGGGGTTTTCTGCCGCCTGGAAATTTGTGCATTATCTGTGTAGATCTCGCGAGGCTTGCCGCACCTTGGCACAAAATTTTGAATGCACATAATGCATGAATTGACGTCTAAACTATGTGCGACTTCAAGATGCACCGCACGAACAGCCACGCAGGTAAAGATTACGCCCCACCTTTTTTCAATTGCTTAAGTAAAAAGTCGCTCAAAGCTTGCCAAACGTACTGCTGTCAGTGGTGCTATTTAATAAGTATTTGGCTTAGCGTTTTCGTTCGAGCAGCGTTGACAGCGGCCGTACTTTCCGATAAAGCACACGGAGCCGTGAAATTTAATATTGTTCACGAATTGAGTTTAGGACCGCCGAATGATAATGCCGAACTATTAGAAAGATGATTGGCTAGTTTCTCGGTAAAATAATGGAATCGGGCGATCTCAAGTTTTCGGCTCCTCCCCGTGTTTTGAGTAGCTCTTCGTCACTTACGCAAACATTTAAAGATATTAGTTTTTTGTCTCTTTTAATGGTCTTACCGGATGCATTCGACATTTTTTGATGACAGATTTCAACCTTTCTACAAACAGAATTATCATCGCTATCACCCGATATAGTCGGTACCAGGTTGAGAAATTCTCAGCATTGAGTAGAGGTGCCGCAACTCAGTGTGCTCCACTGGTACAAGGTCCTCACATTTGGGCAACTCAGTTTGTTTGAATGATAAGAATTTCGGCTCGTACAGCTAGGAGTTAAAGCTTTGCTGATCGTCGCCAGATCAGCAGGGTTCAATTTTGAGGGATGGTGGTGTTGATCGGTGGTGTTGATCGCCTCGAGCACTTCACCCACGCCATGAATTACATACTGCTTAAAATTTCTAGGGTCTATACGAATCCACTTCAGCACAGGTTTTGAGTCCGACCACCAAAACCGAGGATAGATTTGTACTCGTAGCGCGGTCGTCACGATGTTCGCCAGCAACGCCTATCACAGCAGCCTAGATACTGACACGGGTTTCAGTGGAGTCACCTTCGATTTAACGGCCACAATGATGATATTGACTTTGTTATTGGACAGTACTCGTAAACAGCAAATGGCAGCATAAGCATACTCGGTAGCATCCACGAACGTGTGGAGTTGATTATATTCAGAGACTTGAAGTAGTGGTGAATAACAACGTCTTCCACTGACACCACTGATTGTAAAGCTGATTCGGTAGCGGGCCATCCGAGTATGCACGAGCGCCATATCTCCTGTAGTAGTATTTTCAAGCATATGGTATAAGGTGCCAAAAAATCAAGGAGTCAAAGATTGACATTAAGACCTGGAGCGTGGTACCACGATTTTTAGATCATCCGAGTTTAGAAGAAAAGTACACAATGAAAACAGGAGGAAATATTATTAATGAAGGGGATAAATATTAGCGGACTTAGGACACTATCTTGGGGAACACCAGACGAAGCAATAAAAGAAAAAGATGATACATTATCAAGTCGTACAACACAGTGCCTATTATTAAGATAGGAAATTAACCACTGAAGAAATTGAGAGTGAAAGCCGAAACGCTCAAGTTTAGTTATTAATATTGGATGAGATACCCTCTTAAAAGATTGAGAAAAATCTGTATAGATTCCGTCCATTTGGAAACCTCTTTGAAATGTTTCCAAACAGTCCTCCGTGAAGACAGCTAAATTCGTTACTGTAGATCTGATTGATTGGGACATAACAAATGTTTAACAACAAAGTATATTTTGTCTTTGACTATATATGTATATACTCAAATAATTTCGAAACTGTAGTTAGCTTCGAAGTCGGCCTATAATTTTCAATATTATTTTTATTGCCGCTTTTAAGGATAGGCGTAATGAAAGATAATTTCCAGTCTTCAATGAAAGGTCCGGCGGTAAGTGACATGTTGAAAATGTGCTTTAAAGGCGTAATCAAAGCTGGACAACTTTTAATTAGAATAACCGATAGACCATCAACATCGGTACTAGTGGACGGCTTAAGTTAATTTATGCCAACAATGACATTTCATTTCATCACACCAGCGGATTATGATGGCGGTTCGAATGCGAAATGTAATTGGCTGCAAGCGAGAGCGTAAAATTAATATTAGAACTAACAAATATTAAGTCTAAATTTCGATTAAGCTCATTTAAAAAACTATTGATTTGAGATAATTCAATACATAGCAAGTTATCAATTGAGTATGATTTGCACCAACTATTAACATTAGATGATAACATTAGAAGAAATATTATCTAAATTGAAAACGGACACAAAGTTGACTGTCTTTCTCATATAGTGCTAGGATGTTGTCAATATGTGCCTTATATATGACATCAGAGCTTCAAGGCGGAATATAGGACACGCGAATATACAGCACACCAAACGCGCCTTGTAATTTTACGCAATTGGTCCAGATCGGAATCAGAATCCGATATCACATAAAAAGAGGCACGAAAGTGACTGCGTGTAGCAATAAGTACACCGCCACCCCTACTTACACCAGTTTTAGCAAAATCTCTATCTTTACGAAAAACGCCAAAGAGAGTTGTGTCGAAGAACATCGCATCAACAAAATTTACATGTAGCCAAGTTTCGGTTAGGACGAAATAGTCGGAATCCAATTGAGGACTCAAAATATATGTAGATGGATTCAGATTTGGTCCTTAGTCCCGAAGTATTTTGGTAAATTAAGCTTATCTTGTGGGCTTCAGAAGTAGAAGAGTTTCTTACTTCGTGGGTTGAAACCAACGACCTTTTTGAAAAAAAAAGTCAAATGTTCGGATAGAAACATTTGAAGACCATATTTGAAGGTCAATTACTTGATGTCAGCAATTTATTTTGTTGACATTCAGGAACCCCAAGCTTGAAGTTTATACATTTAATATCCTTCGAGTTTGTATCTTTCTTGAGAAGCGTTTAACCTAAAATATTATTCAGCATCATCAAAGCGGAGGCTCCGCAAAAGAACAGTGTGTCCTTTCTTCTCCAAATCTCGCAGAAGAGTGGAAAAGTGAACAACAAACTTCGGTTTGGCGTGAGGAACGCGCATCTGAAGTTATTCCGTTTTGCAAATCCGGATGAGGAGCAGGACGAGGTTGACGACGCTAATGAGTTGCTCATGTGCATGCAACTGGAAGAAGCCGGTTCTATCAAAAACGACGGCACTAATGAGCAGCATACGAGCATGCAGCAGGGTATGTACTGTAGTGTAATGGAGACTGCTTACGGCGTCAGAATCAAAATTGCCTACGCCTCACGAGGCTCGTAGGCTTGTGCTTCACAACAAAAACAATATCCTGCTATCCTCCAGGATGTGACGCAAATGCGAGGCATACCTTATGGGGGAGTACCGAATCGAATGATCGAGGGGGGCCCTTATGTGAATTTATCATTAATACTAACCTAACAGTATATAACAGGATGGGCGGAAGTAATAGATATAACATTACTGTCTGAAAATACTTCAGTGAGGGTAGAAAATTGAAGGGTTATATTCTTTATATGCTTGGAAGAACATGGGGTCTTCAACCTAAGCATACATTATGGTTGTACAAGGCGGTTATACGACCAATTTTATCATATGGTTCAGTAGTCTGGTGGAAAACTCTAGGGAGAGATTACAACACTAAATTACTCGGCAGAACACAAAGATCACCCTGTGCAATAACGGTCGGTGCAATCAGATCATGTCCTAGGGAGGCCCTCAATGCACTGATAGACGTTATTGCAATAGACTTATACATTAAGAAGGAAACCACGAGAACATTTAGGCTAAGTGAAGCGGGTCGCTGGAAAGAAAGAGCTTATGGTTATGCCAGTCTATTATTGCGACAAACTCCGTTAACCTCGGTGAGGACTGACTACATCGTCCCGACGGTAAAATTCAATAGGAATTTTGCCACTCTCTTTTCATCTAGGTAGGAATGGAATAAGGGATTCTCACTAAATAACTTCGACACTACAGTCTACCATATACAGACGGCTCTTAAATGGATTGCGGTGTTGGAGCTGGTATATATTCTCACACTTAAAATTGAAAAATCCGTCCGTCCATTATCGCTATTCTTTTGAATATCCAAGCTGCAATCCAGTCACTGGATTCGGCTACAACAACCTCTATGGTGGTGGAACAAAGTAGGAATAGCCTTTTCCTCTTAAGTGAAAACCATAAAGTTACCTTAATCTGTGTCCCCAGGGCATCGGAATATTAAAGGTAACGAAAAAGCAGATGAACTGGCAAGAGGGGATCTGCGATGAATAACATTCTTGCAGAATCGGTATTCACACCATTAGGTACAGTCAGGAGTACAATTTCCCTAAAATACCTCCGAATTGTGGATTGTAGACGGAGAGACCAGACGAAATGCAAAATTAGCAGAACGTTATGGCCCACCTACAACCTCAAACAATCGTCAACATTTTTAAACATGAAACGACGGGACGCCTGAAGACTAACGGCAGTCATAAGTGGCTTTTGGTCTGTCGGAGAACAAGGAGCCAAAATGGGTATGCCTCACAACACATACTGTCACAGTTGTAAACAATCGGAGAAAAAGGAAACAATCTTCCACTTCCCTATGGAAGGACAGAATGTTAACCCTGAGCAAACCGTTGTTCGAGGGTGTGGAACAACTTAGATGGCTTAGATATCAACAACGTAATGAGGTTCTTAAACCACACAGACTGAATATAGTCATGCCGTAAATAAGTGGTAAATAAGTTGGTAACGAGGATGTGGCAAAAAAATGGTGCGGAAGCGCTACTTGGATTCTGGATGAATCACTACTCAAATCAACCAACTAACCAACAGATGAGATCCATTTGGTGGTGGTGATGATGGTCGAGATGGTGATTATTTGCCTGAGGAAGATGCATCGATATTGAGCAGGAACAAATAATCGAGGCAGATTAAATACTTGACAGCGATAAAGAAATTGAGGAAGATTTATTGAATGAGTCAGCGGTTGCGTCAGTTCCAAGTGCTGACGATCAGTTTGTCCACGGCAGAGATGGAACAAAGTGACGGAAAGATGAGTCATGTGCGGCTCTTTCTTTCATTATCATTTCGGAAACAAATCTATATATAAGTGAAGCCATTCAAAAATGTATTGAAGCGCATTCAGATGGTTTGATCTGTATGGACTGAGCTTGATGCATTTATTGGTATTATTTTGGCCATGGGTGGAACACACAATAAAAAGCAGAAAGCGGAAGTTTTGTGGCGTTCGGATGCTTTGCCCATTTTTCAAGCGGCAATGTCCCAACGTCGATTCAAAATTTTGCCACACAATTTTTCGTTTTTATAATGGTCGAACACGCGAATTTCGTCAAAGAAACGATAAAGTTGTGCCCATTCGTAATAAGTGGAATTTCTTGAATTAAAACCTCAAGGACGTCACGTACGAGCTGATAAAGCTACTATATAATATTCTTTTGCTATGGCTAAGACCACTGCTATTTTGCATTGTTTGTGTCAGACAAGACTGCACACTCGATGCCTTCTTCATAGGTTTAAACGATTATCAATCATAACACCCAATTTTTTAATAGCATGTTTCAAATACATAGTTATAATTCTAACATTTAATTAAATTCTACTCGCTTCCTGCTACTTATTAGAACCACATCAGACAAGACTGCACACTCGATGCCTTCTTCATAGGTTTAAACGATTATCAATCATAACCCCCAATTTTTTAATAGCATGTTTCAAATACATAGTTACAATTCTAACATTTAATTTTAATTAAATTCTACTCGCTTCCTGCTACTTATTAGAACCACATCAGACAAGACTGCACACTCGATGCCTTCTTCATAGGTTTAAACGATTATCAATCATAACCCCCAATTTTTTAATAGCATGTTTCAAATACATAGTTACAATTCTAACATTTAATTAAATTCTACTCGCTTCCTGCTACTTATTAGAACCCCATCAGGTTTTTTCTCAGCTAATTCCAGGTTCACGGACGTTAATCATGCGTTGATCCTACCTAATAATTTGTTGGCGATCTCCCACCATTACCACCGCGATATCATCCGCGAACCCAATGACTTTGGTTCTAGGAGGCATATCCAGT
>JAYXIM010027023.1:0-29136 GCA_037575425.1 Anastrepha fraterculus
AAATCGATTCCACGACTACTTCAAAAAATAAAAAAAATTATAATCAAAGGCGGAACCGAAACAAATTATATATATACGAGGTGTGTTGAAAAATAAGGGGAATTTTTGTTTTTCTCAAAAAATATTTATATATTCATCAATTTCTATTTTATCTCCTTCAAAGTAGCCCCCCTCAGATATAATATTATAAACTTGTGCCAGCGTTTTTTCCCAATCGTCGAAACAGTTTTGATACGCACTTCTCGGTATATCTTTGAGCTCTCTCACCGATTTGGTTTTCATTTCCTCAATCGTCGCAAAACTCCGTCCTTTCATGGGTCTCTTCAATCTTGAGAACTGGAAAAAGTCGCAGTGGGCCAAGTCTGGTAAATACGGTGGCTGAGGCATGATAACGGTGTTGTTATTGGCCAAATAATCTCTCACAAGCAAAGATGAGAGAGCAGTTGTGTTATCATGATGCAAAAGCCATGCATTTTTTCCACAATTGCGGGCGTTTTTGTTTGTATTGCTTCAAGCAAACGGCACCTAAGGTACTACTTCTGGTTTACCGTACGACCCTATGGTAGGAACTCCTGATGCACTACGCCATGGTAATCGAAGAAAACAGTGAGCAAAACTTTGACGTTTCATCGAACTTGACGTTCTTTTTTGGCGTTGGCTCTCCTAGACTCTTCCATTGGGATGATTGTGGTTTGATTTCGATGTTATATAAAGCTTGAACCACTTGTAAACATTTTTTGGACTCAGAGTACTCTTACCCTATGCCACTCTCATCATTTCAAGTGTTCTTGAGCACTTAATTCCATTTTTTAAACAAAATTTAATGCAACTTCTTTGATCCATTTTTTCGATAGCAGAAAATCGCCGAACACGCAAAAGTTTGTCTTATTTATGCCTCTAACAACAAACCAAACACTAAAACCGTGAACATAAATATCTTTGAGATGAGTGTACCAACATAAAAGAAAATAATAATCGAAAGTCGAATGTACGTAGCCCGCGAAATTTGAAATCCTTCTTATTTTTTGAACACACCTCGTAGTATAATTAGCGCTTACACACAAAAAGGGTGGCTGAGCTCCTTTTCCTATTTATGGAGTGTGTCTTGATGTTGAAGTGCGTAACAAATGGACGGACCTACAGTTTCAAGCCGACTCCGAACGGCAGATATTTTTATGAGAAGCTTTTTCATGACAGAAATACACTCGGAGACTTGTCATTGACTGCCAAAGAACGACTGCTATTAGAAAACACGTTTTCTTTTTGCTGTTTGATGCACGGAGACTCGAACCTACGCGCTCCTAAATGGTAGTCATGCACCAACCCATGCGTCTATGGGGACCGAATTAACAAGCTGAGAATTACAAGCTAGACTTTACTTTTGTTAATAAATAATTTAAGTTTAGTGAAATGTGCGCTTATTTCTGGATGTTTTTAAAACATTTATCATTAAAAGTTTAAATATTAAAAACATAGATTCTTAGCCCTAAACTGATAAGAAAAATATAAGAAATTGTGTTGGAGTTATAATTTTTTCGTGTGGTGTACACAGTAGATGCTTAAGAGCACACGCAGGGTTAGTTAAACAAACTACTTATTTGCATAAGAAACCAATTGTGTTTCTAGTTACAATATATTTTTTATTTAACAAATTTCCAAATATAATTTAAATTTTGTGTAAGGGACACTATTATCATTGCATTTGCACTACTCCACCGTAACTCTTTTTCTCAGAAATGTACTACTAAATTTAATTCTGTCCTATCTCTCCCACAGTTTTGTGTTTTGAAAATCCCCTTTCGCTCATTTATGAAATCGTTTATCAAATTAAACCTAATTTCAACCCTCAGTTGGCTGCAGCAGCCCTCCCACTCCCAAGTAACCTTTAAATAACGCACTGAAACTGTGATGGTAATGATGTTGGTAATTTTCTTGGTAACGGTAATTGCATTGGCAATGGTAGCTTGTTTATTTCAATTTTCCACTTCGTTATCTTATCAAATGCATCATTATAATGAGAATCCTAGCCCAGGGGGAGTGCAGGGTGCGAAAAATCCAGCAGCGATGCGTGCTGTGCAATCATGAAAGCTGATATTGATATCACTTGGTGAGGATATGGGAACTACTTTTGTGTTCCACCCCAAAAAATGAGCAATGCTGTGATGGAAATGATTTTTGAATAAAGTCATAAAAAATTTATAAATGTATTTTGCTGATATGATGAAGGGTGTTTTAAGTTTGCATAAAAGAGGTGGCGGAAGTGGTGCGAATATTAATTGTAAATTAATTTAACTCATCCGCTGAAAGGTGTAAAAAAATGTAAATGTATGTGTGGGATCTGGTTAGACGGGTAACTTAGTTCAGAGTAGAGTTATTGAGTTGGCTACAATCAGTGAATCGGTAACTCAGAATCTCTCTAAAAAATAATGGAACTCAGTTGCTGTGCTGTGACTCGTTCTGAGCATAGCTCAATACTGTCCATATAACTCCCTCACTTCGCCACAGTGTTCCACAATGTGCGAAATGTTAAAATGTCGATCAAGTGATTTGAATCAAAGTGGAATCAAATCGAAGCTGATTTAAAGTAGAAGATAGCAGTTTGCTTGCAAAAGAGGTTAATAAGAACTGAGATGGTGTTAGTCATAAAGGGTGATCAGATTGGAGGTATTTTTTCCAATAGGGTTTTTTGACAGATCACGCATGGTTACTGTCAAACTAAATACATTTTTTTTAGTACCATTAACATTTCTTCATGGAGAGACTTACGTCTCAACAACGTTTACAAATCGTTAAATTTTATTTAGAAAATCGAAGCTCATCAATAAGCAAAATTTTAAAATTTGGGCTGAAGAGCAGCCCGAAACCATTCAAAAACTGTCATTGAAAAGAAGCGTTTGGTGCCGTCTACAGGCTGGAGGAATAATCGGTCCATATTTCTTCAAAGACGAGGCTGTTGTCAATGTTACAGTGAATAACGAGCGCTAGCGCTCCATGATAGACGACGTTCTGATGCCGGAAATTGAAGCCTGTGATCTACACAATACTACTCCGCTAGTTGCCATACATCCCGTGAAAGAATGGATTTACTGGGTCGTCGTTTTGGGAGCAATTCAACTCTCATCTTGGACCTGTGGATTGGTTACCAAGATCGTGTGATATCATACCTTTGGACTTTTATTTGTGTGGGTATGCAAAGATTAAATGCTTTGTGGATAAACCAGAGCCGAAGTTCTCGAGCGAGTCCTTCAAAATTGGTGATTACAGATGACCGAATTACGGCGCAGTTGCGGCCAATATTTGAAAGGGATTAACTTTAAAAAAAGAAATGCCATGCATGGATCTGCACCAAAATAATAAAGATTTTCCAATTAATTTGAATTTTCGTTGTTTTATTTCAACTTAAAATCCGATACCTTAAATAAAATCCGATACCCTTTACAAGAAAAAATCAACGCAGCAATCACCCCTGTAAGTTCATTACCGTCCTAACAACGACTGATTGGAAAAACGTAAGAATATGGGTGACATAAGCGGACACAAATATGCTGCCAACTCTGACGGATCCCCGCTCCCCGGACCACTGCAGTGCATTCCAAACAGAGGTTGAGGAAATCAATGATAGTGCACTCGACATTGGTTGGAGAATGCTGAACTTTACTTTCGATGGGAACTGAATTCTTTGGTATAAGGCTTGTCTGGGTGACATTACAGGAAATTACAAGGCGGATGAGCTGGTTAGGCAGAGGGCCTGTGAGGTACATAGTTTCCCCGCGAAAATAGAGGATTGCGATCGCATTGACGGCTTATGGTCTGGTTCTGAATGGGTGGGCTTGTGCATCCTTCGGTATTCTTTTAATCGTGTCATTAAATCAATGTTAGGCACTCTCGTACTACTTTATTTTCCAGACAGAGGACTTTTGCTTGTTTCTTTTTTTAATCAATTTCGTTATTGCGATCTGTTTTTTAAACATTAATCAATATTTTTACTTAAAGATATACAATTAATTTAAGAAACATTTATGGAATTTTATTAAATAATAGTATCGTCTAATTTATTAGGATATGAGGCCTGTAGTAGGCTTTATATTGAATCTGGTGAAGGTCATGGGATTTGCAATTATTTCCGCAGGAAAAATATCCTTGCATACACTATTTTTCTTCATTATTAACTGTTTAAGTTTGATTGCCATAACAAGAAACGGACGATCTCCTCCAGGTTTAGAAATTAATTTGTTATGGAGATAAAGATGAATGGATTTGGAATGCATTTGACCTGTAATGAACTGTTTTGCTATTTATAAGATTAATTTTCAACTTTTTTGTGTCATTTGTTAGTTTGACAGTGACGGTTTCTCCCGCTCGAAACTTTTATAGATAGTCAGTGTCATATCTCCGTGGAACGAATGAATCGCTTTACGCTTGTACAACGTTGGGAAATCTTGAAGACTTATGTATTTCCAAAGCCAATATTGTTATCTAATCTTTTCTAACGAAGCACATTTTAATCTAAAAAAACAGGCTCATCTGGGGATCACAAAACTCGCACATGTTTCTCGGGAAGCAATTGCATCCTCCGAGAGTGGAAATATGGTGTGGATGTTAAAACCATTGCGTGTTTGGCTTATTTTTTTTTGAAAATGTTGCTCGAAACACCTTCTCGGTAAACGGTGAGCGATACAGAGGCATCATAAATGATTTTTTATGGCCGGAAGAAGAAGACATGGACTTGGACGAGCTTTGCCACCACGTGCTATGCCACCTCAGCCCGTGCCGTAATCGATCTTTTGTGCGTCAAATTCGGTAGTCGTGTTATCAGCTTCCTCGGTGATATCAATCGACCACCTCGGAATTGTAATTTGACACAATCAGACTTTTCTTGTGCGATACCGTAAAGGACCGATATGAACAACCCATTACGTATTCATGCCCTTATGCGAATATTGAGCAGTCCCTTTGTGAAATAAAGCCAAAGACCTTCACCAACACTGGGTTAATAAGGTGCGCTACTGCGAAGCCAGCCAAGGCGGCCACATGAATAAAATCACGTTTCATAGATAAAGCGAATGATTGCTCGAATAACCCAATAATATACCGAAAAAAAAAATGTTTGCCTATTTTTCTGATTAGAAAAAAAAAAACTATATGGTTATTGGCGGCCGCCGTAGCCGAATGGGTTGGTGCGTGATTGCCATTCGGAATTCACAGAGAGAACGTTGGTTCGAATCTCGGTGAAACCAAAATTAATAAAAACATTTTTCTAATAGCGGTCGCCCCTCGGCAGGCAATGGCAAACCTCCGAGTGTATTTCTGCCATGAAAAAGCTCCTCATAAAAAAATATCTGCCGTTCGGAGTTGGCTTGAAACTGTAGGCCCCTCAATTTGTGGAACAACATCAAGACGCACACCACAAATAGCAGGAGGAGCTCGGCCAAACACCCAAAAGGGGTGTACGCGCCAATTATATATATATATGGATATCCCTGTACGTAAAAACAATAATTCGCGGCTCCCGATTATAAAATACTGATGTTACCGAAATACTACAAAGCTAATTGAAATACAGTGTATTTGTATCCTTAATTTTTTTTGTGTAAATATTTTATTTGCAATCTATCTTAATACAATGATATTCAGCAAATTAGGTCTTATAATCTAATAGCAGCGGTAGTATTTGCACAAATGCAAAACTACATATAAAATTACGATATTTGTTCAAATCTTATATCTTAAATGTAATATTAATTTGATAAGGAAACTGTTTAAAATATTACGAATATTTTGTGAAAAAGTGGGAAAGTTTAATTATAGATATTTTGACACTGAATGCACATATAAATATTTGCTTACCACCACATCCCGGATGTACTGGTAACTTGGGCAACTCAAAAATACAACTCATAATTTCACAAATCAACATCGGACAGTTGCAAAAAATCAATTCCAGTTAAACCAAACTGCGTGGGCCGACTTTCGCACGCATAGCCCAGCAACTGGTCTTTTGCTTGCCCCATATGCATATTGAATGTATCGTTCATATGAGCATCTGCATGTATGCTCTTGCCCCTAAGAACAAACGTATGTGAATGGCCACCACGCGACACATTTACTCACCCCGGCGAATGTGCACGCACACACACACATACATATATATTTTTATCAGCGCGTACAATCAGTGTTTGCAATTGTAGGCTACAACTGTAACATCAACAAAAACAAACAGCTAGCAACAAAATAAAGGAGCCCCACAGCGAAAGAAGAAGGCAGCTGAGCGGCGTAAAAGTTGGGAGAAAAATATGATTCGTGTAAACATACATGATAATTTTTTGATATTCGAATTCGGAGAATACCGGCACCGCGGATGCAGTCGCCGCCGTGGAAAACAAGAAAAAAATTTAATTTAGAATCTAGTTGCGCCCGCATGCGCCACAGCTCTTTTGCAGCCACAAGGCAAATCACAATTCCGCTGGCACCGGCTGTTCAAATCGAAAAATATGGAATAAAAATGGAAACATTGAAGAGTGAATCCCATGGAAGTAGAAGTGCTACGAAGTTTATGCGCCACTAACTGAGTAGTTGCTAAGTTGTTGTTGTTAAATTTGTGTATCACCCGGGCAGCAGTGCAAATAAGCCGCCAACAGTTGCTCTGACTTGTTGAAGTACTCGTTCGAGTGCCCGTATGTTGTCGACAACAATCAGCAACATAACTAACTGCAGCAAAAACAGAATCAACAACTCCCAGTGATCACCAAACAAACTGCTATGCATTGGGGGCAATGCCGATACAAGCGATCGGGCACCTTTTGGTCAGTGGAGGCGAGCGAAGATGCCTTCTAGCGGTATAGCGAGACAAAGCTTTTGGCGGTGCCATCAGCGTCGTCATCAACTCCAAGTCGGCACATTGCCATTCGTACTAGACCCCCGTGGTTTGAAGTTGCTACGTAAAGTCTTTTGTTTTGACTTTTGCAACAAAATATTCGCGCAATTCACAAATGATACAAACATAAAAATTTATGTTTGTACAACAAACTGTTGAAGTGCGGCGAATGAAAAAAGAAACAAAGAAAAAAAACCAAAATATGATGTAGGAGTTGAATATTGTAGGGAAACTGTGTGGCTTATTCAGTTTGGCAAAGAAAGAATTTTTTGATTTTTTGCCCAAAAATTCGTGGACTAAGAGTATGCGTTAGCCCTTAAAATGGAAACCGTGTTCAAATTTGGGCAAATTTGAGGGTAATAATGTTAATGAAGAAAAGGAATACCAAAAAGTTGAAAGTTTGGAGGGTTGATAAAATTTTTGGTAATGGATATGTAATACAAACTTGCACATTTGTAGACCCAGATCCATTTTTAAGGTGTTTAACCGAGCTCCTTCTCCTATTTGTGCTGCGCGTCTTGATGTTGTTCGGTAAATGGAGGGACCTACAGTTTTAAGCCGACTCCGAAGGGCAGATATTTTGTTTTTTGTGAGGAAATACACGCGCAGGTTTACCATGGCCTGTCGTGGGAAGACCGCCATTAGAAAAAATTGTTTTTATCACTTTGCTGTTTGAGGCCATACGCACTTCTGAATGTTAATCACGTACCAACCCATTCGGCTACGGTGGCCAAAATACTTGGAACAACATAAGTAAATCCATGGCACGTCGAAAATTCGAAAATACATAGAGATTTTCAAATACCGATGGGAAAAGACGATGGAAATTAAATAAGAATAATTTTCGTATCATCACAGGAATTCTAATGGAACACTGTATATTGAGTTCTCACCTTATTAACCTAAGAATATACTCTAATGGAACTTGTAGGATCTGTAGGATAAAAGATGAAACCGTTAAACATTTGCGGGACAAGATCGTACAATTGCTAGCGTATGCCATAATATTGACATCATTGGCCTAATACCCGCCCTGTTAGTTCGATATTTTCCAAGCTGGATAATGAAGTAAAGCAAATGAGCCTGGTGTGAACCAAGGCAAAACAAAGTACCTCCTGTTATCAAACTTATCTAAGAACAACACCGACAATAAGCTTAGTCCTGAAATCAAACGAAAAATCTCTGTTGTCAACAAGTGCTACTTTGGACTAAGTATGTCATTGAGTAGGTAAGTCCTCTCTCGACAAGCAGAGCTAACTCTCTGTAAGACTCTCATCATACCCGTTCCGTTGTAGGGGGCAGAAGCTTGGACGATGACAATATCCGACGAGACGTCCATTGTAGCGTTTGCGAGAAAGATTCTGTGACGGATTCTTGGACCTTTCAGCGCTGTCGAATCCGAGTATCACAGGTGATGGAGCAAAGAGCTGTATGAGCTTTACGACGACATAGACATAGTGAAGCGTATAAAGATCCAGCGACCTCGTTGGCCAATTCATGTTGCCCGAGTAAACGACTCTGAAAGTATTCGATGCGATACCAGCTGGTGCTATCAGAGGAAGCGCCAACCACCTCCTCTGGGTTGGAAACATCAGATGGAGAAGAACTTGACTACACTTGGTACCTATATTCGATGGACGTTGGTTAGCACGAGAAAGAAACAACTGGGGTGCTTGGTTAAAATCGGCCAAAATCGCTTAAGCAGTTATCGCACCAACCGAAAAGAAGAAGAGAGATGACTCGAATAACTAATTCAGACTCTGCTGGAGCAAACTTTCGACCATAAGCCACTAGGCTTACTTGGCCCTCTTTTACTAACACACATCTGTGCTTATGTGTTTAAAGAGAAATGAAATCTCCTAACTTATAAGTGATATTAGAGAGCTTTACCTAACTGTGGGTGGAGACAGATTGTTTGCGTAGCTGGAGATGCCAAAAAGAAAAATTTATATTTTCTTATTTTTCTAACATCTTATTTGCTCGAATCCTATGGAGACTACAAGCGCTCGGCAAGCCTTACACTGCAATCATAAATGGAAATAAGAGTATTTGAGAAAATTATTACGCCAACTCGGGATCTCGGATGAGTTCTCCAACATGGTAGGAAAACGGTGAATTAATCTCTGCAGCCACCTCAGCTAAGCCTAACCTAGCTTATGATTCATTAGCGCTCACTGTATCTCAAGCTGTGAGTAGAGCAGGTAAATGAAAATTAAGCACATATTGCTTCCATTTTGTCATTTATTTATGGATCTAAGCACTCTTGCTCAAGAATTGTCTATTTGCAATCAATTTTTTCAGAAGCACATTGAGAATTGTAGACGAATATGTTAGAGACAAGGTTTTTTTCGTAGCGATGAGGTTGGGTTAAAAATGCCTTCGCACTATATTGTAATCGTCGTTACTACGTGTGTAGGGGCTCCACTAAAACTATTCCTCTTCCTCTCGTGGATTTTTCTCTCAACCCCGGGACTGCCTCCATATAGCTTCGAGGTAGAGTTCCAAGACGGGTATAAAAAAGGACACATTCACTTACTCACGATGCGTCCAGGGTCGCTTGATTTGCGTTAAGGCAAGTGGGAGCGTTAAAGACTTCGAGCGTCGAATAAAAGAAGATGCATAAGCTCAATATTTTTGAAACATGTTTGCGTTCGGCTTGTGATTTATTGCGGAAGAGCGAATAGTATTAAATAAACTGTTTCTTTGATTGAAAGTTTTACATTCACAATAGACATTGATACTGGCGCCAAATGATAAAATACCCACAAATCACTTGGATATAACGCACGCGAAATAGTCTGAAAATCTTTTTTAATTTTAATACATTATTTTATACAGGATTCTCAGAGCTATCAACCTTGCCCATTGAAGATAGAAAAAGAACAATATTTTGTAATTATTAATATTGTATGCATCTTATATTCGATATATCGGCATGAAAAGTAGACAAAAAAGGTTAAATTTCATAAATCATGAACAATGAAAAAGGTCTGAAAATCAGTCTAAACTTCCATTACTATTGAGCCCGTAGTCTTAAGATAACCTCACAATTAGCACTTCGGTGCTGCTAAGACTAAATTTCGAGGTCATTTCGAGGACGATTCAACAATCACATTAACATCACTTAATCATATTTAAGAACAGCTCGCTAGCACGAGACCTCTTCTTTTCGCCAACTTTTAGCAAGAGGCGAACAGATGAAGCAACTCCCGAGCAGAGAAATAGCGAATAGAAGAGGCTATAAAGATTTGTGCGTTCGTGCAACAAAGAAGAAAATATTATAAATACTTTAATTTGTACTGAATGGTTTTCCACCTAAATATTCTTTTAATCAATTTACAAAATCCTCAGTGCCGAATGTAGCGTTCATCTATCACATTACTGTCGCTGCAGCAATGCAACGATCGCATTATTACTGATCGAGTTTGCCTTCAACTTCGGCGTTCTCCTCACTACGCCCTCATCTAAATAAATAATGCATGAAAAAAGTCTTAACATTTCGTTTTGATGGAGTTAAAAACAAATTTTTTGCCCATCGCCGAATGCTCGCTTGCCAACTCTTACGAATTGTGAACTTTCTTCCCAGTATGCAAGCCATCTGTTTGTCCGTCTGTATTTCGATTGTCTTGTACGCGGTGTTGTTTTGCTGTCGTTGCATGTTGCAACAACTGTCGCGCTGTATGGCAAGTACATTTCCTGCACCCGCTCTCCTATACACTCTTCACGCCAAAGGTCTGTCCGATATACATCTGGGATTCAAATCGTTTTGCAATCGTCCCGACTTCGATTACCCTAACTGCATATATACATACATATGTACATACACAATCCGCTAATGTCTGAGACTTTTGTTGCCAGCCACTTTGTCATAATTTTTATCGGTCGTTTATGCTCTGGACGATGTCTTTTTCGCTGTGCGGCAGATGACATTATTTACCGGCATAAATTTTAATTCGAACAAATGAAAAGCTGTTGCAGGAATACGGAAAATGCAAACAGACGGTCGGGAATGGGTCAGTGATTGTAGAGGGGAAAAAATAGAGGTAACTCAAAGTGGAGTGGGCATGTGTAAGTAAAATCCGTCAGCCGAGACTCGTGCGATTGAAATTGCTCTTTGAAAATAATCCATAGAGATTATAAAATTTGATTCCTGTGTTTATATTCCTGCACCTTTGTGATTTGTTTTGCAAGCTGCTCTTGAAAGCGTTTGTTGTGTGGGGGTCAGTGAGCCGCTTTGGCGGAGTTGTTTGGTCATGGTTGATCATTGTTGTTGCGTGTGTTTATCGTTTGTCGCCAGCGTTGACAACTGTAGATCTTAGTGAAGTAAGGTAAGAGATTGTTACTGCTCAGAATACTCATCACAGTCGAATACAGGGTGGCTAAATCTGTGTAAATTGTATATTATAATCAAATTAATAAAATTAAGGCTATGAAAAATTGAAGATATTCATAAGTGGTTAATTATTATTCAGAATAAAAACAATTAAAAAGAGTGCAGTTTGTACAATTTAAGTAGAAATTAATGAAGCATTCGAAGCCGTCAGTGAAGTGTTTCAACTACTACGACTGACCTTATGACCAACTAGTTGTGAATCTGCGTGTTGAAAAATCTCTCTGAAAATAACTAATTTTGTCAAAAAGTTAAAGCAAAAGTACGGGTTTGATGGTAAGAGTAATGATGTTAAATACAAGAAGCGATCATTTCTGAAATGCTTATTTAATAGTCTACCATAGGAAATAAAAACTTTCCACATTTTCTCAAATGATGTTTGCGTTTCCCTTAAAAAAGTGTGACCAGCGTGCAAACCTATTATTATTATTATTATTAGAAGGCCATTACGCACTGCGACCAGAGCGGCAGACATTGGTCTCGGATAGACCAATATTGTTTAGATGGTACCTCAGGCTGCAGTGACCTGTAAGGTATCCAGTTAAAAGACGCAGATCTACTCTGTTTAGTGAGAGAAGTTTGTCAGATATTCCTTTGTTGGGACTTAGGAATAGTTTGGCTTGACGCTGACCGGCACAGTTTAGCCAGTGTGCGGCAAGTTTTCTTTCCTCCCATTTCCTAAGGAATTCATTAATGTGGCCTTTTGTCAGTCCACAGAAAGGCTCAGGACCAGTAAGTTGCATATTTGCTCCTTGTTTTGCAAGGTCGTCAGCCATTTCATTTCCCTCATGTCCTTCATGTCCCGGAATCCAACATAGTGTTACTGTGTTGAGGTTTCCTAACGTGTTTAAGAGGTTTAGGCAATCGTTTACCAATTTAGAGGCGATGGTTGTAGATAGAAGGGCTTTTAAAGCCGCTTGGCTATCCGAAAGTATGTAGATGTGAGTACCTCTCATTTTCCTTCTAAGGCATTCTCTCACACATATTTCAATGGCATGTATTTCTGCCTGGAATATTGTTGGGAAGGATCCCATCGGAATCGATTTTTTGAATTTGGGCCCATTGATTCCTGCCCCTGTTCTACCATTTTCCAATTTGGACCCATCAGTAAACCATAGCTGGGAGCCAGGTTTGAAGGTGATAGAGTTAGTTCTCCAGTCTGTTCGTTCATTGATTATAACTTGGAAGTTCCTGAAGAGTATTGGTTTGGGTGATAGTATATCATCCCTATGAAGAATGGGACTATGTAGGAAGTCTTCTAAGATCTTTAAATGTCCTTTCATATCCCCACTTTTAAGTTCAGATATACCTTTTAGTCTTAAGGCAAACCTATACAATAGTTTGCATTTGATCTTGAATCAGATTCCAGCTGAATCGTGATAACTTGTTCAGCCTTAAACAAGCACAGGTGAGACGACTATCTCTATCCCTTGACGAAATGTGCTTTTCAGAGTCGTTTCAAATTTAAAATTAATGGCGTATTTTTATACTAGTATATTTTTGCCATCAGAGGTAATGTATGAGTCTTCCAATTGACATTTCTAATGATAATGATAACAGTTTATCAAAAGAGACACAAACCACCTCTAATTTTTTATTATTAATATAATAATTTTTTACTACATATATTTCATTAATCAGCTGCCCAACATTGCTCGTGAAAATCTTGCTTAGTATTCACTATTACCTCTCAAAGAGCCAAAGACAGCGGCGCATCTTGCGGATCTTCTGGTCGCAAACAGTAACCAGTGCGGATTTGTTGAGGAAAGCCTTACAGGAAATCTCAGTGGATCCGCTACATGCTGAGAAAGAGCAACGCCAAGCCCTGTATTGGAATCCTTCTCAGATGCATAAATAAAATCTCTCGGCTTAACATGGAGAGAATTGAGATCCCTAGCACAAAACCGTGTTTGCTAGCGACGAGAAGTAGTTGCTGCCCCACTATGGCCCAAATAGGAGTTAAAGGAACCTATATTTAGTATATATATTTGGGACCTGATTGCAAATAATTGTCAAAACATACCACAGATGAGTATTTGGGTGCTGACCCAATGCAGCCCAGATTTGCTTGCATGACTTTGATAACTGCCAAAAATGATAGAATAGTACTAAAATATATGAAATGAGCTCAACTGGCAGCCTTGCTTGAAGCGCTTGAAGTATGGTGAAGTTCCAAATAGCTCAACGTTCTATTCTTTCTTTACATTTACTTTTTTAAAATGTTTGAAGAAAATTTAATAAATACCATTGAAAGGCATTGATGTATTGTATATATCATTCTTGAATCGTTCCTCGTCTCTTGCAAGCTTGCGTAAAGCTGAAAGTGTCCATGTTTTTGTTGATTTAAATATAATTCGAACGCCCAAAAACTTTGTCGTTGGCTTATCTTGTTTGAAGTTTGCTTAAGCTCTTGAAATTTTTAATATGGAATTCAAGCTCTTTGTAATTTTTACCCTGGTTTTTTCATATAGATCGTACATTTGTAAAAAATTATGTAGATAGATAGATGGAATGCAGTGCTCTGGTCTCTTCCGGTAGTCCTGCAGGCAAGATATTTCGCGCGCAGTGTGGCAATAAGGCTGAATACTTCAAGTAAGTGGTCAAATACGCACTATGGCCACGTTAAAATCCTGGATGACATTTTGGGGCTTCTCTGACTTGGGGACTATGCACTGCAACCTACACTTTACAACGTTCGCGACTCTCCTACCCTCGAGGGAATAGAGGGAACGGGACGCTGTAAGACAAAGCGAGTCCATCCATGCATACACAGATGGCTCAAAGCTCGAGGGCAGGGTGGGCAAAGCTCTAATTCAGTTTTCGGGCTGAACTGATGGGAATAATGAAAGCCGCGCGGCACCGGTACAGTAATACCTGGGGATCGTATCTACATTCTCAATTATAGCCAGGTGGCGATAAAATCCCTCACATAGCAGTCGACAACCTCTGAGGTAATCACGAAATGCCGCACTTCCCTTAACGAGATGGCTGAGTCATTCCATCTAATGGTAACATGGGTTCCTGGCCATTACGACATTGAAGGTAACTGCAGAGCTGATGAACTTGCGGAACTTGGTACTAAATTTACCGATGAGTACACAGACAGTGATATAGTTATACCCTTGCAAACATGAAAGCTGCTTATATTTAAGGAAACTGTAAGATCAGCGAATGGTAGATGCCGTAATGACACCATATGCAGAACCGACTTTCAATGCTAAACGCACAAAATTTCTGCTAAGATGAGATAAGCACAGTCTTAACACACTGATTTCCGTTATAACAGCGCATTGCCTAATTGGCAGGCACGCCCAGCGGATGGGTGTACAAACACATGACTTCTACAGAAGTTGTCTAGATGAGTAACAGACGATCGCGCATCTTTGGTGTCTTTGTCCTGCTCTATCCAGAGCTCGCTTTACCAAGTTAGGTAGACAATTTTGATTTGGAAGATTTCAGTACTGTCGAAATTAGGGATCTTCTAAAATTTTTAAAAAGTATACACGGGGCTTAGGAGAAATAAGGACAAGTATTATATTGGGTAGTCGAAAAAGTCTTTTCGTATATTGTCAATAGATGTCGTTGGAGTCATCTGTCTTCAGTGCTACAGAATTGCCGCCTGCGTTAGTTTTATTTGGTCGTCTACTAGAGTTTGCATCGCTCGTATATTTTAGAGCATTTAAAAACTGACAATACCCGGTGCTACTGAAGGGATAACCCTTTCATTTTTAAACGACGTCACACATTGCAGGGAAGCAGTTGCTGTGGCTGCGGCGCATACGATGTATACTTTTTGTATGTGTACTTTTCCTCTTCTTTGTGATTTTGTTTTTGCAGTTTGTTGTTGTTGTCACGAATTTATGCATTTTAATATGCGTTTTTGAGTTATTAGCATCGGCATCACATCATGATCTGAGGGACCATGTTCGCCAGTCATGTTCGCTTGTCTTTTACTCAAAAATCGCTATGAAACGGTAAATATTGGAGAATAAACAGAAAAAAAGTACAACAAATGTAGCCCTTCGTTTTATGTGATTTATTATGTTGCCAAATGCATTTGAATTGAATGGCAAAGTAGTATACATACATACATACATACATACATACATACATATGTATAAGAATGTGCATGTGTGTGTTTTGCGCGCAAGTCAGTCATATGAAGGAAAACCCATAGAGCTGATATGTGTATGGCAGAATAGAAATTATTTCACATACGAGACGCATTTGTAAAAATTTGTACTCATACATTTGCTTTTACATTCATACATACATATGCACACATGTGTGGATATTGAATGCACATATGTATATACATACATACATACGCATATTTCAGTCCTTTGTTCGCACTCGAACCCCACGAGCTCACAGAGGAAGAGGTTTTGTCTCATTGAAAATTGAAAAAAAAAAATCCATACCAGTCGACCACCAAAGTTGTTAGGAAAAATATTTTTATTTAATTACCACAAGAATTATTGCAAACTCATTGGACGTGCGCATGCAACTAAACAAAAACAACTCGAAAACAAGTCATAAAAATAGTGATATTCCTTGCAAAACAACAAAGCAATCGATGTAAACAGGAAAAGTGGATCCATTTCTTTTTAATTTTTCGCTTGTTATGTCCCTGGTGAGAACACTTGAAATGTTTGTGTAGGCGATGTCCTTTCACTTTGTGTAAACATGCAACAACAATAGCAAGACCAACATGATACACTCACTTTGAAATCAATGAAAGGACACTTATTACAGGCACACATACACATGCACATTGATGCGTGTTGCTCGAAAAAAGGCATCAAATAACTCTCAGCTAGAAACACTTTACTTTCACCCATAACCACAATATGCAACACATTTGTGCTGGAGTAGCAGAGTTAACAACAATATGGACAGGCACAGTGCTGTCGATCTGTGCATATATGTGTGTAGTGTGTGTAGTTAAGTGAGCGTCTCGCCTATTGAGCATATTTCGACTTTCTGTGGCATCAAATAACAATAAATGAGGCCAGATTCAGCCATGCGTGTGCCAAACAAAAACGACGACGGATTCTATAAAAATAAATAGTTTTTAAAGAGAAAGGACATTAAAAAAAAATGTAAGCACATATTTGGACACATCAACTAGCATCTAAAGGGTCTTTCAAGAGAGACGTCTAGATGTCAGTGGTCAATAATATCTATAAGTTAGCTTTTTATGCCATATTTAACAATTTTCAAGTAGACAGACGTACAATTTTATACGATAGAAAAGAGCATTAAAATTACGAGGAGAAAAAGCATAGTTAGATTTAGTTCAACAAATTTAAACGTGGGCGAACATCTGTTTTTGATGAGAAGCCACCAAGACGTCTGGCAGACGTCTGATTGCGGAGAAAGCGTAGACGATCTAATGGGGTTTTATTTACATCTAGTGAGGGTATAGAACAGCCACACGGCATACGCTTGCGCTGCTAGGCTTAAGGATTCCTAGGCCTTTTAGGACTGTAGGTGGAAGTTATGCATGTTGGCAGATTTTAATTCGCCCCGTGTGCAATTTATTTAATTTATCTTGTGATGCGATAGTTATCATGGTAGCTTGGTTTTGCTGCTGCGTTATCGAACCCGCGTACTGAAGCTCCGGGACACAAGCGAGTGCAAACGCCGCAGTGGCAGAACATCATCACAAGTAAGCTTATCAGAACTTATCTATGATCACATGACAGATAAAATAGTCTACGACATGATTCTCGTTGATCGACGAACGAAAGTGCGCAAAGTAACAGAGTCCATAGGTGTGTCGACCGGAACGGCAATTAATATTTTACATGATAAGTTGGCGATGAAAACATTGCCAGTCCGATGGATACCGCGATTTTTGCGTCGTGTTGTCGCCGTTGACAACAATCAAAGCAATGAATTTCCCCGGTGAAGGCGAAGACATTCCCATCGGCCGAAAAGGTCATGACGACGATTTTTTGGGATGCGAACGGCGTCATTCTCCTGGATTTTTTAGAAAAAGGAAAAATGATCACTGGAAGATACTACAGTGAGTTATTGGACCTTCTTCTTCTCTTCTTAATTGGCGCGATAACCGTTACGCGATTTTGGCCGAGATTAACAAAGCGCGCCAGTCGTTTCTTTCTCGTGCTAACCGGCGCCAACTGGACACACCAAGTGAGGCCAAGTCCTTCTCCACCTGATCTTTCCAACGCAGAGGAGGCCTTCCTCTTCCTCTGCTACCACCATCGAATACTCTGGTACCGCATCGAATACTTTCAAAGCCGGAGCGTTTGTATCCATTCGGACGACATGACCCAGCCAACGAAGCCGCTGGATCTTTATTCGCTGCGCTATGTCTATGTCGTCGTAAAGCTCATACAGCTCATCGTTCCATCGTCTACGATATTCGCCGTTGCCAACGTGCAAAGGTCCAAAAATCTTACGCAGAATCTTTCTCTCGAACACTCCAAGCGTCGCTTCATCGGATGTTGTCATCGTCCAAGCTTCTGCGCCATACGTTAGGACGGGCATGATGAGAGTCTTGTAGAGTGTTAGTTTTGTTCGACGAGAGAGGACTTTACTGCTCAATTGCCTACTTAGTCCAAAGTAGCACTTGTTGGCAAGAGAGATTCTACGTTGGATTTCAAGGCTGACATTATTATCGGTGTTAATGCTGGTTCCTAAATACACGAAGTCTTTTACAACCTCAAAATTATAACTGTCAACAGTGACGTGGGTGCCGATACGCGAGTGCGCCGACTGTTTGTTTGAAGACAGGAGGTACTTCGTTTTGTCCTCGTTCACCACCAAACCCATTCGCTTAGCCTCTTTATCCAGTTTGGAGAAGGCAGAACTAACAGCGCGGTTGTTAAGGCCGATGATGTCAATATCATCGGCATACGCCAGCAATTGTACGCTCTTATAAAAAATTGTGCCTGAGCGATTAAGTTCTGCGGCTCGTACGATGCTCTCCAACATCAGGTTAAAGAAGTCACACGACAGTGAGTCACCCTGTCTGAAACCTCGTTTGGTATCAAACGGCTCGGAGAGGTCCTTCCCAATTCTGACGGCGCTGCTGGTGTTGAGCAACGTCATCTTACATAGCCGTATTAGTTTTGCGGGGATACCAAATTCAGACATAGCGGCATACAGGTAACTCCTTTCCGTACTGTCGAATGCAGCTTTGAAGTCGACGAAAAGATGGTGTGTGTCGATTCTCCTTTCATGGGTCTTTTCCAAGATTTGGCGTATTGAGAATATTTGGTCGATGGTAGACTTTCCAGGTCTGAAGCCACACTGATAAGGTCCAATCAGTTGGTTGACGGTGGGCTTCAGCCTTTCACACAATACGCTCGCTAGAACCTTATAGGCGATATTTAGAAGACTAATCCCGCGGTAATTGGCACAAATTGCGAGATCGCCCTTCTTGTGGATTGGGCAGAGCACACTTAAATTCCAATCGGCAGGCATGCTTTCATCCGACCATATTCTGCATAGGAGCTGATGCATGCACCTTACCATCTCCTCGCCGCCATGTTTGAATAGCTCAGCCGGCAGTCCGTCGGAGTTATTGGACCACTTCCACAAAAAATTGAAGGAGGCACGGTCGCATTTAGCAAAAAAAAAGATACTGTTTCACCACAATAGCACACCAGTACATGCATCCGGAGTTGTCGCCGACAAACCGTATTCACCCAATCTGGCTCCCTGCGACTTTTTCTTGTTCCCTAACATGAAGAAATGGCTCGCGGGGAAAAATTTAGTTCAAACGAGGAAGTCATCGCCGGGACAGAGACGGGAGCCCCCTCGTATTGAAACTTATCATAAAAATGGTCCATCACTCAGAACAGTATATCGCACAATACGTGACTTTTTTGGCGGAAATAATCCTGCGGATGAGTCAACAATTCAAAGGATGGGGCAAACACTTTCAAGAAACTGGTTTTGGCGATGATAAGAAAAAGGACTGGCAGACCAAAAACTAAACGTACAGTTGAAAATATTGCTGCTGTAGCGCAAAGTGTGCTGGAAAATGTTCAACATCGCTATCTCGAATTTTTATCAACAATTAGGCCTTCATGAATTGACTCTTTGGTGGGTTTCACCTGTAGACGTACTAATGGCGCACATTTAAATGATCTGATTTTTCACACACAATACTAAGAGCTGTATTTTGAATATTAATAGTGAAATTTGAAAGAATCGAAAATTTTCATTTTTTTCACATTTCGACGCGTCTGTCGAAGGATTCTTTACCATTATGTATATGTATGGATATTATGCTGAAAAAAAAAACAACAAAATAGTATTAAACACCGAAGGCTGCTGTTTGTTAGCGAGGAGAACCTGAAGAAGTGAAATAAATTTCTGGTTCAGAATTAGTACGATTTCGCCAGTTGAGAACCATTCGAAAATATCCTCTTGCAACTATGCAATTATGCAACTATACAACAAACATTAGTATATACATTGTGTAAAATAAGTACCCGGAATTTAAAAAAAAACACATTTTTTCATATTATTCATCATTATTTGTTGGATCGCCTTCAAAATAGGCTCCTTTTGAGCCGATACAAATATTCCAACGAACAACCCAGTCATCCATGGCCCGCTGGTAGGCCGGCGCCGGGATGGCCTTCAGCTCCTTTAGCGAATTTTTTTAATGTCTTCAATCGACTCAAAACGCCTTCCCCGAAGTGGCAATTTTAGTTTTGGGAAGAGAAAAAAGTCACAGGGTGCGAGATCTGGCGAATACGGTGGCTGTTCGATAGTATTTATTAAGTTTTTGGTCTTGTATTCGCGTACAATCAAGGCTCGGTGCGATGGCGCGTTGTCGTCGTGCAGAATCCACGAATTGACCTTCCACAATTCGGGCCGTTTACGGCGAATGGCTTCACGTAAACGCCTTAAAACGGATAAATAATATTCCTTATTAACCGTTTGGCCCTCTGGAAGGAACTCAGAGTGCACCACGCCTTGGTAATCAAAGAAAACCGTGAGCATAACCTTCACTTTTGACCGGCTTTGGCGTGGTTTTTTTGGATACGGCTCGTTCTCGAAGCGCCATTCAGACGATTGCTGACTGGTTTGCATATCGTACTCGTAGACCCATGTCTCATCACCAGTTATTATGCGTTTCATGAACGTAGGGTCCGTATTAGCTCGGGAAACCATGTCTTCAGAGACCTCCTTCCGATGCTCTTTTGCAAAAATCCATAGTAAAATTCGCCAAGTAAACAAAAGATCAACTCACTTTGACTGCAGAATAAAACACACTAAATAATAGATCCCGTTCTAATAAGGCTTGTGCATTCAAGGACATGTGTACCAACATGAAAAAACCAAATTTGAAGTGTCAGGTATTCCCGGGAGAGTTTAAATTATAAATTCCGGGTACTTATTTTATGTATAATGAGTAGTGATTCCTCTTTCTATGTAATGATACTTTTGCCGGAAGCAAGTGCAGCAACCCATCTTTCTACTGTACTAAGTGATGGCGAAAAGTCACTCGTACACTTTCATCATTCGTTCATAAATTTCCTTAGATTTTAAACCTTTCAAAAATAAAAAAATTCAATCACTGTCCAATACTTGATTTTTTTCTTTGTAGAAAATACTGTGACACCTCGATACCCTTGATGTATTGAAAACAAAGAATTACTCTTGAAAAAACTTCAAAAAAGTTGATTCCAATAATTTTGCAGCGTGTAAAGTTATGTAATAATAAATAAGAAATTCCTAAGTAGTGTTTGAAACATTATGTGCGGGGTAATAAAAAAAATCCGAACACGTTCAATCATCTCAATTTACTGCACAACAACGTTCGAAAAGCAACAGAAGTAACGATCTAAAACTGCGCAGTGCTGTGCTATTCCAACATAGCTTTGGCACTTAAAGCTATCGCTTTGACTGAACTGTTTAAAATTTTATAACAGTTTTGGTTTGAGCAGCTTCATATATTATATGTAGGAGTGGTAGGTTTTTTTGGCTGCTAATACTTTTTCATTAATTGCTACTGATGCGCCTTTTTTCGGTGATTGCTACCAAGGTAGGTAAACTCTTTTACAACTTCAAATGCGTATTCTCCGATGTCTCGAACCCGACCTAGATTGAACCATGTGCTTCGTTTTCTCCATGTTAATTCTCAGCTCAGTTTTTTGAATTATTTCGTTTAGTTTTATAAACTGGAAGTGAGCTGGAACTTTTAGCAAAAAACGAAACTGTGATAAGATTTATAAAATCTCATGTTTAGAGTGACCAAGGAGAGAACAACTCGAAAGGCAATTGAATTGCGCCCTGTGGGCGGCCGAAGAAGAGGACGCCCGAGAAAGAGATGGCTCGAATACGTTGAAGATGAGCTTGCTGAGCTTGTAATGCTAAGAAGAAGAAGTTTTACAAACGCATTCTGGAGCTCATTTAGATTTTTCGCTAATTAATAATGTTAACTAATATGCCAAATTTAAATTTTAACAAAATATAAGTTACTATATACTACTACTATATATCTAAAATTTAGGTAAAATAATTTAAAAAAAATATTCAAACATCAACAACATCAACATAAATCTCATTTTGCGTATCTCAAGAATCAAAGCTAGATCCTAGATTTAGTATTTAATAGCGCATCACTTTGCCACTGGTACATTTCCATCTATGATTGTCATTTACTGCACTTACACAAACGCATACCCGTCTGCTGCCTGTTAAACAGAGCCACAATTTTCTATAATATAATATTTCACGAATAACAGAGTTTTACATGCTGTAGGTACATATTTAGTTGAAAAAGAGCAACCACTTTTCACTTTTTTGTTGGTTCTTACAAAATCTGCTGACACTTTATTGAAAATCTCTTCGTTAACTTTGCCCCATTATTTCTTTGAATTTCTATATTATTGACTGACTGCTTCCTTTTCTTTAGGGATTTACAAGCACATTAATTTTCTTATGAACTCTTTGTCCACTCTATACGGATTTACTTCTATGCTCGAGAAAGTATTGCTTTCTTCTTCCTTTTCTTGCCACGCACTCATGGACTTTATTGTTTGCAACAGTTACAATTAAATCCATTCCGTTTTTCGGTTTTCAGTGTTTGGCTTTTGATTAGTGTTTTGACTTTTCTTTTTTTATTCAATAAATTTCTTTTGACTTATCATCGCATTCTTCTTTACACTTGGGGGTTTCGCTAGGTGACACCTTGTTCGCTTGCAGTTGGTGGTCCTACTGTTTGTGTTTGTTTCGCATTTGACTAATGAATGGAAAGTGATTTGAAAAATATTTATGATCATTGCTCCCTGTGAGTTCCCAAGGTGTACGTGTTTGGCTTTTGTTTGCTCACAGTGTTAACATTCTTGTAATTGTTGGTGGTAATAATTGAATGGGAATGGAAAATATTTGTTAGTCTTTTTCTTATTACTTCTTTTTTCTATCTGTGAGCCATTCATACATATGTACATACCTATATCGAGTGGAAATATTGTAGGGATATATTTTTGAGGATTTAAAAAGGAATATTACTACATATATTTTTTGTTTAAGATCTGCTTTCAATAACACCGATAAATCACTGCTCTAACCGAAATAGCCAAATCTGAAGTTTTTTTTAAACACAGTGGAGTTGAGAGTATTGTTGATTTTTGTGAAACCAACTTTTTCGAAAACTAAACTAAGGAATAGGAAGATTCAAAGCCTGTTCGTGTGGTTACGTTAAAATGAGGTAGCAAACGTTGAAGACATGAACGTACTAAATACAAAGATGAAGTCATTTAGTAGTAGCACAAACATCTGCCCATAATTGTCTAAAACTTGTTGAGCTAGTCTGACAGGGAGTATCAAGTGAAATCCATTTGCCGGTAGGTATCTAGTATACTGTCTTATTAAACTACTTACTACTCCAAATGAAATTATTTAGCTCAACACTTTTGGCTTCATGCCAGGCTTGGAGAAAAGCGTCTGACCATATGTTGGAATCACCTGCTCTCCCGCACTGAGCATCGACACGGAATGTGGGGAATGAACTCCAACTCTTCCGCTTTTCGTAATTTTTTTCAGAGAAAACCAGTGCGAGGTATTGGTCCAATAGCATCGTGTACAGTGATACCACCAATGAGAACACTTACTGCTGCTTTATTCAGCTTTAAGAGTGTAATCGTCTATTTCGTATCCAACCCTGTTGATAAGGACCATTAGTCCAGTTACGGCTTTAGTATACCTACTTATTCTAAAATTTTCCTAAATGAATTGTAAAATGCTGGTGGTAGGCCTGTATGGTTGGCAATCCTATTCTCAGAACCCAACATTTCCTTTATTATATGCCGGTAAAGGTTGTTCATATTGTTCAATTAATTGTGTTGCCGAATTTCCAATGAGCTGACAGATGGAGGTTGATGAGTAGAAACGGATCTCGTATCCCACAATGCAATGAAATTCGGAACTAAGCGCTGGGCAGTCATGTGGCAAGAAGTTTTTCCGTAAAAAGGTCTTTCACGCAAGAGCTTGAGACTGGAACGTCTGATTGGTTGTGAAAAAATTGATTAAACGTTATTACTAATTAGGAAATATGCAACTGAAATAAGAGAACGTAAATGGAGATGGCTTGGCCATACCCTACGGAAAGATGTCACTGAAATCAGCAGCCAAGCGTTGGACTGGAACCCCCAAAAACAGCGCAGAAGAGGCAGACCTAGGGGCTCTTGGCGACGCTGCATCGAAGAGGAATACAAATCCATGGATAAAACAATGACCTGGCAGCAAGTGAAAAATATATTAGGGAATCGCACAAAATGGAAAAATTTTACTTTGGCCCTATACTCCGCAACTGAGACGAAGGAATGATGATGATGATGATGACTAATTAGGATAATGGTCATATATCAAAGAGGGGAACTGTTTGACAAATACATGAGAGAATTTCGTTTTGACAGGTTTGTACTTTACTTTGGTCCCAGAACTAATATCATAATTCCCTGAATCAATTTCGAGGTTCTTCGGATTCTTGCGTCAGCGGTCGCGGAAAGTGTAGTGGAAAGAAGTAATATCTGGCACGGTGGTGGGTCATTCCTTTCCAATATTTAGTATTCCATCTAATATTTCATTACCATTCTTGTTGCCTTAAAAAAACAAAAACTAGCTAATATTCTTTTATAATAAAGAACAAAAAAAAATGTTCTTAATAAAATTTCCAAAAATTTATTAATATAATTTCTTAATAAATTTTTTTTTTTATATTTTTGTATACAGATTTTTTGGTTCGTTATGTGATGTACCTCTTCAGAAGGGACTCATGATATTTCAAATTTTTTTTTTTTACACATGATTAAAGTGAAATTTTTCATGATTTGTTGATGGCTGCTTCAATTCCTTCGCCGAAGACATGCGGTGGTATACATAATGCCCCTTTTTGAAACCATTCCATAAACATAAAAGAGTTTGCGAACAAATATGCGTAAGCCCAATTTATTAGACGCAATTGAAAATTTTTAAGTTAAATTAAATACTTTTTTGTATACCTCTAAGAATCTTAACTCTAGCAAATATAATAAGAAGAAAATCGGATTAAATACAAATTTTGAAATTTCTCAACACCACACAATATTTTTATTTATAATTAAGTATTTTATTTATATATACATATAATATATATTTTGCATAAGACATAATGGGACCAAATATATATTTCTTAAAAATATCGACCACGAGACTTTTGTTCTTCAACTTCCAAATTTTCTTTTGGTGTAGCACGTCGTGTTCATATACATATCTTGCAATTGCTAGTATATGATCTGTGGTCAATAACAACATTGAGAAGAACGAGAATATAAAGAGTGTTGACAGAGCATGAGCGTCACAAGTAACAAGTTGATGCAACGAATGTTTCGCGTGCTAACACTTGGCGAATCGAAGAAGTCTTATGCCAGCCGAATCAACTAACATAAGTAAATTAAAAAATAGTTTAAAAAAACTAAAAAACACGCTTTAATTGCTAATCGAACTAAAAAGTAGAAAATAAATTTTAATGACAAAGAGACCTATAATGAAGTAATAGCAAATCGAACGATCAGTCATAGTCAACTACCTCAGAACAGAATTATAACAAAAATTAAGATACAAATAGAATAATTCAAATTAGAGTTAAAAGCGTGGGATGTATTTTGCTTCACTTTCATAACCTTCTGTACATAGGTAGTTGCCAATAGAATGATTGTAATATATATTTACTATATCGCGTTGATGTATGAATTCCTTCCACCTGGCCAAGCTGTTAATAAGGAATATTATTTGAGCGTTATGCTTCGTTTACGTGAAGCAATTCGTCTAAAAAGACCAGAATTATGGGCCAACAACTCTTGGTTTTAGCATCACGATAATGCACCGTCTCACACTGCACTCGTTCTTCGTGACCATTTCGCCAAAAATTCCACGCATATCGTTCCGCAACCACCGTATTCGCCTGATTTGGCTCCGTGTGAATTCTGGCTATTCCCGAAACTCAAGAGACCACTCCAGGGAACGCGTTTCGAGCCGATTGAATCGAAGAAGGTGGTGATAGCTATACCGGAAATGGACTATTTGGCATGTTTCGGGGATTGGAAAAATCGTTGGCATAAGTGTATTTCATCAAGAGGGGACTATTTTGAAGGGGATGAAATTGATTTACAAGAATTAATAAAGATTTTTTATTTTACAACCGAATTCACCTTACTTTTTGCCCACAGGTAAAAAAAGAAAATATTAATCCTGGAAATCCTAATAGGGATAATGGAAAACTTTTATCAAATTATTGCATTGTCATCGGTCCTTGATATGTGTGCAAAATTCCAAGCCGATCAGATTTTTAGAAGCCAGTGAAAATTAAGCTCAAAGATTCCGTTACATACGTACATACATACAACCCGAGCTAATAAAAGTGTGTTAAAAAGGTTGAGGAGGTGGTTTTAAGAAATGACAAACAAAATTTGTATTCCCAAACATTAAGAAAAAATTAATTTTAATTAAAAAAAAACTTAAAGAAAATAAACGAAATTTATTTCCAAAAAAAAAGTATGTCCTATCCTAAAAATAACAAAAGGAAATGGTTTTTAAATGTTGAAAAAAATCGGAGATATTTCACTTTGAAAATCACAAACAAACAACATTGAATAAATCTCAAAACTATTAATTATTTTTCAAAATAGTTTTTCTCATTTACTTCGAATTATACTGAAACGTACATACAAACGAAGAATGATAGAAAGAAGATTGCGCCCATCAGAGAGTGCGTGACGTCACGTTTTTCCGAGTTGTGCAGTATTGCCAACCATTTGCTCTTCGCAATAAATTTAGTGATTTTTTATACCGAAAATGCGAAATGCAAAATTTTATGTTTGTTTCTTTTTTTTTATTTAAAGCTACCGAAACTTTAATTTAAAAAAAAAACTGTATTATTACACAAAAGAAGGTTAAAAAAGGCCACTCTGAGAAGATTTTAGTGCTAATGAAAACTAGTTGGTTCTTATAAAATTTGATATTTTGAAAGTGTGAATTTAATTTTTCCTCCTTTTAAGTTTAGGCAAGAATATTAAATGTCCCTCTCTCAACTCTTCTTAAGATTGAATACCTTTTTACACATTTTAAAAGGCGTTTGAATTTACTGAATGCGGATTAAAACCACAGAGGTGCAATCGTTTCTTCCGGCCATCAATCCTTAGTGGGACATAGGGCATTAATAGGTGTATTCATTGAGAAAATAAGCCACAAAATATCAGAAAATACTAAAGAAACCATACTAACATTTTTGCAAAAAGAGTACCTTATCTAGTTACATAACCTCAAATATAGCAAATAAGTTGTTCCCTTAACAAAAGAGTCTCGCTTAACAAAAACAACTCATAAATTAAATTGTACATAAGCATAACACAATTATTAAAAAAAAAAAACGCAAGTTCTTTAAGTGATTCAATAAAAATTTGGTGTTTTATTTTCTTTAAATGGGTATTTTACTGCGTTTTTATATCCAAAGCTAGGCAACACTGCAACAGAAGAACACCAACATCACCTGCAATCGCGGGCAATGCCACAAGATGTTAAAAAAAGTAAAGCTAAATAAAACTGAGTGAATTATTTAGCTAATTATTAAAAGATGTATATTTTACAAAATTATAAGCATTACATTTTAATTAGAACAGGCCGGAAAAATGTCATGAAGAAAGAACTAAAACTCCGAGACTAAATAACAAAAAAAAATGCTGAATCAAGTTACGAAAATGGTAATCTGGCCATACTGGAGCTAAAATCTCGTAACTCGTTGTCAAATTCTCTGGGGGAAAAGTAACGGGACCACGATAGACGCCATCTCATTATTCTTTCCATCATGCATACAAACCAATTTTCTTAAAAATACACGACAATGTCCAAAATACGTAGACCACTCCATTTTCAATCGCTCCTTGATGTGGAATGAAACCCTTCAATTCGGCTTGCCACTGCTGATCAAAATGAATAAATCATTTGTTTTCTGGCGTTTTACTTAAGTTTCCTATGCATGCATTGACGATCTTACTTTTTAGGACCAACTTTGCGTTCATAAATCTGGTAACTTTGCAGTAGTGGTACCTCGAAGTAATTACTTTAGCTTGAATACAAATGATTATAAATCAGATGGTTTGACTTTGATGCCATCGCTGACCTCTGCTGTCACATAAACTATCAATCAGTTGCTATAGCAAAGTAGAACAACTTCTCTTAATCGCTTTCACGACATGCTATTTTGCAATGTTTTAAGATTAAAATACATTACTTTCAGCAGCGCACTTCATTTTATCTTATGTTTACTTCGTTTAATATACCCTCAACATGTTTACACTACTTACACTACTATCCACAAAATAGCAACAAACAATGTAATGAGCAGCATTCAGTTAATCTTCTGAAATTTTCACCAAATCTGTCTGCACTTTCACTGACGTGTCGCCACTTAATCTCACCGCATCTTTCCAATCGCATCAATTACATTTCTTAATGCGCATTTCAGTTGCTGTAGGTTTTCAACAAACTGTGTATGTGTATGTATGCGTACATAGGTACATATGTACGTAGGCTTCATTCGATCAAATTATAAACATGATCGGCTGTGCGCATTGCACTACAGGTCCAAGCGTGAGTCATTTTTTTCAATCGAAGCAATATTATTTTCAGGAACATGGTAAATCCATTAACTACGAATGCGACGACAAAGTACCTATGCGAAACAACAACTATTAACAATAAGAGCGAAAAGAACAGCAGAAGATTTTGCTTATCGCATCGCAAGCATCTCGATCTAGAAACACAAACACCTGTATAGAAGTGTATTTATGTGTGTGTGTATATGTACGAATGCCTGAGCACTGGCAAAGGATGCTCCTGAAATGCCTGAAATGGCTGCGGTGCATTCAATTTAAAACACATTAGCGACAAATGTCAGATGAGGATCACCACACCGCACCAAATTACTTCACTACCCTTAATCCCGCGCTCTCAGATCACGTACGAAAATCAAGATAAACGCGATCAATGATCAAAAGTGTCTCCAAATGTGCGCCGCTGCCCCGCGACTGCATCGACCATGCCCTGATCACCGATCACCATTTATTCCTGCCGCTAACCGCGCATAATTACCGCCGGTAACGGCTTGGCTGTTCCACAAATTATATGTAGCATAAGTTGTGGCAAAGCAGAGGTGGGGCTGAGGCGGGTGAAGGTGTTTTATATCGGCTACCTGTGTTTCACAACGCTCGGATTAGTATTCATTTCGACTGCTGCAAATAGTCGCGCCTTTGTTTCGAAATGTGAGTGTGTGAAAAGCAGGCAGACATGGCACTCAGCCTCCATTCAGTTGGCTTAACTGCCACAGTCAGCACCAGTTAAAATT
>JAYXIM010027031.1:0-14097 GCA_037575425.1 Anastrepha fraterculus
GATGTATTTTCAATATGTACTAAGCTTAACATTTTTGTTAAATGCCCAATTTGTATTTGCAGGTTTTATGTCCAAAATTAGGCCGTCACAGGTATGATTGGCTTTGTCATATTTATGATAAATTGAATATGAATGTAAACATACCAATTAAGTACTTAAATTTCTAAAAACCTTTCGGAGTTTACAAATACGTAAAATGCCCTGTCATCTTTATTGATTTACAGGGTCCGGCACTCCAAGTGTAACCAACTTCAGACCGCTCGCGCAGCTGATGCCCGTGCATCTGTCTGTTAGTTGGCTAAATGACAGTCCAGAGTATTGTTTACAAGCGCGCGGAAGCATTTTGCCGAAAGTAAACGCGAAGTAAGAAAATCAGTAATGGATTTTAAACGTAATAGTGTGATTGCACTATGTTTGGCTGGGAAAACGCAACCAGCGATTGTTCGTGAGATAGAGCACCTTAAAATATAATGAATAAAGTTTATGTTGATCGCACCTCGTAACTAATACTGGTAGCATCGCAAAACGCCATGGAGGTGGTCATCAAAAGACTGCAACGTCACGTGAAATGATTCAAAAAGTGAAGAAGCGACTTGAGCATAGTGAAAATGATCCTAAAGTCAAGCCTTACATGATCCAAAAGGCGCATGATCTCACACCAAAGTAGCAATAAGTCAGACTTGAGGGAGCGAAGAAGTTGTTTCGCTTGGTCGAAAACGGTCAATTTCCGAACATTGTGTTTTCTGACGAGAAAAATTTTCAAATTGAGCAATTCGTAAACTCCCAAACCAACCGATAGGGTTTATTTGATCGACCATTCATACGAGAATTTGAGTTATCGTTTGGCCACCAGGAGGTAGCATTCGCCACAAGTAAAGGTTTGGGCCGCTGTAACCGCAGATGGGCACTGTCTAATCGTTCCCAGTCGTTTCAACAGGGCTCCGCACCATCTCACAAAGGTAGGTAGGTAGGTAGGTAGGGTGGTTGTCGTAAGACGCACTTAGACCTTCGGCAGGTCCATTGTGATGCCACTGGAGCTTATCCTTACTCTACGTGTTCCCTTTCAAACCATCCGGTTGCTTTAATAAACGAGCAGAGCTTCGTTAGCTTTAGATGGGCTATATCCGCTACATCGGTTAAAAATGCTGTATCGAGGGTGCGCAGCCTTCTCCTAGCTAGGCTTTCACACTCACATAAAAGGTGTCTGACTGTTTCCTCTTCTTCTGTATTTAGACAGCTTCTACAGAAATCGAAGTAAGGTAGTCCTAACCTTCTAGCGTGGCTGCCTATTAAACAATGACCTGTTAAAACACCTATCATTTTTCTTATAGATTCCCTGTTGAATCTTAGCAAGATCTTCGATCGACCGCTGTTCCAGTTCGGCCATGTCTGTCTGCTTAGTTCGCAAGTTGTGAGGTTTTGCCAGATTGTATTTACCTTTTTGATGGTTTCCCTGTCTATAAGTAATTTACAAGTGGCTATAGGTATGGGTAGCAGTTCCTTATCCGGTTCGAGATCGAGCGTTGTACCGGCTCTTGCAAGTTCATCCGCCTTACAATTTCCTGGAATGTCTCTGTGGCCCGGTACCCAGATAAGGTGCACCTTGTAGCACTTAGATACGTCATCTAGTAGTTTAAAACATTCTAGAACTGTTTTTGACGAGTGTGTTTTTGATTCCAGCGCTTTTATTGCTGCTTGACTGTCCGAGTAAATGAAGACTTCATTTGTGGATAATACTCTCGTTTTTATCTCTTTAAGCCCCTCTTTTATGGCAGTGACTTCCGCCTGAAATACACTGCAATGATCAGGTAAGCGGAATGATTGGCATACTCCGAGTTTGTCGGAGTAGACCCCTCCACCTACTTTGTTATCCAGTTTTGAGCCATATGTGTAGATGTTTACTTTATTTATCTTACCAATGAGCCCGTTATCCCATTCCTCTTTGGAACGAAATACTGTGACGAAGGATTTATACAAATTGATGTCCTTGTCCTCACAAAGGTGAGTGAACCACAAATGGCTCAAAAACAACGTTCCGAGCTTCATAGCGTCCACACAATTGCTCTCAAATTCACCACACGCGAATCCGATGTATTATTCTCTTTGAGTCATTTTGAAGAGAAAAATCGGAAGTAAAAGATTCACCAGTCTCGCTGAAAAATGCCATTGTCCTGCTCACATTCGGACAACTTGCGACTCGTTTCTGGACCGTCTCAAGGCCATAGTCAAGGCAAAAGGTGGCCATATCGAGAAAAAGTGAATTGATTCTTATTTTTTTATTATTTTCACACATTTTTTACTTTGAACTGAATAAAAGTAATTTTCCAAACTAAATTCATGGCCTTTTTAATGGGCTGCACTTCAAGTGCTGGACCCTGCATTAAAATCATTTGTATATCATAAGACAGAAACAATATCTTGGAAGTATATATACTGCATATAAATACATACATACTTGAAGAATATGGTGAACATTTTTCAAGTTTAGTATTAAAGTTAGGCCTCAGTTTAAAATATTTTTTTAATAAAGTCAAAAGGGCTGCTTTAGATGTTTAAAGACTTTGCGTATTTTCTAATTAATTTGGTTTTCTGACATGATGCCTAAAACAAGGAAATTTGGAAAACATGCTCTCAAGGAGAGTCTGCCGTCTGCAAATACATTTCAACCGACCTTTTTCGATCGTTTAAGGTATGCCAGGCACTATATCCTTAGTGTTTGAAATTGACTTTTCGTAGTGTTAGGCTACCTGCTGAGTTCATTTAATTACAGTATTTTTAGAAAATTATACCATTTTGTATAGCTAACGCATAATAGTTTTTAAAACAATTTGCATAATAGTTTTCATACAAAATTTTTATTTTTAATGATGTGTAGTAGGAAACACTTGGTGAAAAATTTTAAATTCAAACCTTTATCAGACATAAATATTTAACTGTCTGGACTTCGTTCAAGTTTTATAGATAATATTTAGTAATTGATATACTCTTTAATTAAAATTAGACAAAACAGGCCTTTGAACTATTACATATTTAAAAAAGTGGACGTACAAGCAAACACATTTGTTTTTGTTTTGGTCATCATGCCATACCTATAATCAAATTAATCAGAAATGAATGAAAGTAATAACGTCCCTAAATATCTAGGACGACTTTCCCGATAAATCTCTTATAGCTGCCACAACTAAGAACCAAGGTAGTAATGTGTTCAAAGGGGTGATCAGAAATGCCACAATTTTAAAACGTTTTTCCTTATTGTTTATTACTCATTTAGAATTTTTTAAGACTATTCCCGCGAAAACCTAAATGTGTTATTTCCACCATGACAGCTAAAGTAATGGAAGCTGCCTATCAATAGAAATACTCCTCATTTAGTGAATCTCTCCATCAGTAAAACTTCTCGATTTGTGCAACTTCTAAAGTTTTAATATTATTTGCCCTATACAAATATCTTACAGCAAATTTTAACTATCAGAAGATGCTATAATTTTTGCAAGTGGCGTCGTATGTAAATCATATTTGACAAGCAGGTAAGCAATGGAGCGCTTAAAGTTCAAATTTAAGATTTTCTTCACTCAAAATAGTTTTTTTATCTAGTAAAAAAGTTATGCAGAAACAAATTTGGATGATTAATTTTGCGTAAGTTGTTGGAAAACTTGAACCTGGGCAGATATAGGATGGGCAGAAGAGAATTAGTTTCCTTTCTTTACTTATTTATTTCTTCAGTCAATTGAACAATGAATTCCTACTGGCTATAAAATAAAAAGGACTTCAAAGCAAATAAAATACTTATATAGTGGACTACGTAATACTCCACCAAGTAGAGACCGGCAAAACGTGGAAAATAGCTTAGATCAGTTAGAATTCTCATCAAATTTGCGGAGTTAGATTTTATAAAACCAACGTAAAACGAGATAATCTTATGTAGTTTTCACATCGGAATATTAAAGGCATTTCTTTCTAGGAGATTAGGGCAGTCTACTGCTCCACTCACGAGGTTGATAACAAAAGCGCAAGCAAGATAGCAGCTCTGGAGCTTAGAGTGTTAAAGTTTTGAGGTGCACAAGGTTTTTGAAGTATTCAGTAAAGCAATTTAACATTGTTGGTGTTGGATTTTTTTTCTTATTCACTCTATTATTTATTGTAAATATTATTATAATTAATATTTACAATATTTCTAAACTTATTTTAAAATAATATTAATGCAATTATTGGATTTATTAAGCGCAGTTTATCACTCAGCAAATTATTTCGTCGACGCAGTCCGTAATTTCGTTTGGTACCGTCTTTTTCCGAAAATAAGACATCCTCCGAAAATAAGACCTAGTTAAAATAATGTGACAAAAATAATTCGTTAAAAAATGCTGTTGATTTATTAAGTATTAGTAATAATATGGTAAGTTTTCCTAATACTCGTATTTCAGAGAAATGTTTGAAACAAAATATTCCGAGAAATCAATTGCTTACCTCTATAGTTCATTTCAAATTAATTCTTGGAATTTATCTTAAAAATACAACACGTCAGCCCTTGGGGGAGCCTGTTATCCCTAGAGGGCGCGTCTCCAGGTGGTGGATAGGGGAACACCTCCCAGATATGGAAGGTAGGAGAGTCGGTCTCCCGCGAACCACACAGGCCGAAGACGTAAACTTCGTTAAAAAACTCCCTTAACCCAAGGTGTGATGCGACCCGTGCCTATTGGGTGGGTTTGGCAGCCGGGGGACTAAACAAGGCTGTCTTTGAACGGAGCCCTCCTGATATCAGGCCGCGTCAGGTTGTAACGGCGGCCTTGCCATGGTATGGGGCGCTGCCATGGTCGACCGGTTATTTCCCCTAAATCCTCTTTGGTCACCGCGCATGGCGACATGCGCAGCCTCTTGGGCGGGGCAGGTGACCGTACGAACCAGAACAATGAAACCAACAAAAAAACAAAAATCGGATGGCGGCGAGAAACAGACGGACAAAGTGACGGAAGGACAAACGGACGCACTGACAGCACAAGACAGACAAACGGACACACAAACTAAGCGACAGGACAAACAATCGGTTACCCATGACAAACTGGGGATCGGATCCTCCACGGAGGATGAGCTCCTGGCCTCTAGCCAGGAAGCAGTTGAGGGTAAAGCTGTGGGCCACAGCACGCCAACAACAATAAATGAACCTACAACATCCGCTAAAGCCATGGGGCAAAAGCGCGCCAATAAAGGCCCATCAAGGTACAAGCTCTACCAGAGGTCTCTCGCTATCCTTGGCAGGATTCATAAGAACGAGACCGAAGGTAAAGCTCATCCCAAAGATGAGGCTGACAGGGCAAGGTGTCAAAAGGTGGTGGACGAATATCTGGTATTCCAAACCGCCCGAAAGACAGAGGCCAAAAAACGTAACCGTTCGCAAGACGAAAACAAAAGGGCAACAAAGAAGCACAAGATCTCAGATCAGGGTGCGGTTGTCCCCAAATTTACGAAACAATTCAGTGAGGTGGCAAGGGACCATCTTCAAATGGCACTGGTGGACGAAACTTCCAACCGCGGCAAACCTGTGCTGGAAAAATGGTCGGAGATTGAGGCTCGGTTGTCTCGCATAATCGTCGACCATGTCATGGCGAACCCGGAGGGTCAATCGCCAGGTTTCGACTCGGTGGAAGTGGTTCGCGGTTGCCGGGTAATCAAATGCGATGACCAGTATTCATTGCATTTCCTGACAAAAGCGATTGGTGAAATCCAGAACAGCTGGGATGGCTTGAGGCTCAAGCTCATTCCAGCTAGCGAGATACCACGAAGGCCGAGGGCTCGCATCTGGATACCAAACATGGAGTTTGAAGCCAATCAGTTAATTCCCTATCTCCAGGCTCACAACCGCGCAGTGCCGATGGCCGATTGGTCGATCATCAAAGCGGAGGCTCCGCAAAAGCACAGCGTATCGTTCCTCCTTCAAATTACAGAAGAGAGCCTTGAACCACTGCAAAAAGTGGAAAATAAACTTCGGTTTGGCATACGGAAGGCCCAGCTGAAGATATTCCGTTCTGCGAATCCGGAGGAGGAGCAGGATGAGGTTGACGGCACCAGCGAACTGCTGACTGGCATGCAGTTAAATGACGCCGAACCTGCGGAAGCAAACCAATAAAAAATGGTTTTAAAGGTTGTCCAAATCAACCTGCAGCATTCGCAAACTGCAACGGACAACCTAACCGTTCTCCTAGGGGAGGAGAACGTTGACATAGCCTTAATCCAGGAACCCTGGGTGCGGAGCAACGAGGTGAAGGGGTTCCCTGGAAGAAACTACAATCTGTACTATAAGCGTACTCAAGGTAATCCTAGATCATGTATTGTAGCCAAAAAACACTTAAACATATTTTTAATCCCATCATACAGTTCACAGGATGTGACGGCCGTTGAGGTGGAAGCTGCTGACGGTGTCAGCATCACACTTGCATCCATCTATATGGCACATGATCGGCCAGCACCACCCGAGGAGGCTTGTGGGCTTGTGCATGAAGGAACCAGAAACAAAACCCTGCTACTCGGATGCGACGCCAACGCGAGGCATGCGTTGTGGGGAAGCTCTGAGACAAACGACCGAGGTGAGTCTTTATATAATTTTATTATTAATACTAACTTATCGGTATGTAACAGGGGTAACACACCCACTTTCACCTTTTCTAGTACGGAGTACTTCAGAGGATGGGAGGAAGTGATTGATGTTACTCTAATATCTGAAAATAGCTCAGTTAGGGTAGATAATTGGAGGGTATCCAATAAAAGGTCCTTCTCTGATCATAGTTGGATACTCTACGATTTGGATCTTAAGGTAGATCCACCCCTACCGTATCGAAATCCTTTGAGAACCAACTGGAAGAGGTTCAAAAATGCAGTAAACAACAGGTTAGGAGAGATTCCTATCCCTCAAATCACTCTCACGGAAAACCTTGAGAGTAGGGTCATAACACTGGAAAAGGCATTTAGTAGGGCCTACAAAACGTCCTGCCCCATAAAATTTAGCAAAAAAACTCACCCTCCTTGGTGGAGCAGTGAGCTCTTAGAACTAAGGGAAAAGTCTAGATCAACGTTTAACCTCAGCTACTCGACGGGAAATTGGGAATTGTACAGAGAAAGTCGGAGACAGTACAAAAAGGCAATCAGGGCCGCCAAAAAAGAGAGCTGGAGGGAATTTTGCTCGTCAATCGAATCCACCAGGGATTCTGCTAGGCTCAGCCGCGTTCTTTCCAAAGACCACTCAATGGCTTCTTGGGTCAAGAAACCTGATGGAACTTGGACTGCTACAGCAGAGGAATCGCTAGAGCTTCTGCTAAACACGCATTTTCCGGGATGCAGCGCTTACGAAAGTGAGAGGGGAAATATTAGGCGGAGCCAATATAATCCACAGCATCTTGCAAATGAAATTATTACCAAAGAAAAAGTTGCATGGGCAATCAAATCTTTCTCACCCTTTAAATCTCCGGGGCCAGATGGGATCATTCCAAAGATGTTACAGGAAACCTTGGACTGTATCCTACCATGGCTAGAGGAAATTTTTAAAGCGTGTTTAAACTTAGGCCATATTCCAGATAGCTGGAAACCAGTCAAGGTCGTATTCATACCAAAAGTAGGTAGAAGAGGACATGAATCAGCGAAGGACTTCAGGCCAATCAGCCTTTCGTCTTTCCTGTTAAAAACCTTTGAAAGACTTTTGGATATGCACCTCAGAAGCTCTTTGGAGAGCTCTGGTATATCAACTGCACAACACGCATACCTTAAAGGCAAATCTACGGAGACAGCGCTTCACGAGGTAATCCGAACTATAGAGGGCTCTCTAGAGTGCAAACATTATACCATGGCGGCATTCTTGGATATAGAAGGCGCCTTTAACAATGTTAGCACAGATGCCATCCAACGGGCGTTGATAGACCTGGAGGTGGACAGTTGCGTTAGTAACTGGGTCATCTCCATGCTAGAAACCAGGATCATCAAAGCTAATATGGGCAATATCAACATAACCAAGAAGGTCCACGGGGGCACTCCACAAGGGGGAGTATTATCTCCACTTCTTTGGCTATGTGTGATCAGCAAAATCTTAATAAAACTTAACGGAGGTGGGGTAAAAGTGGTGGCGTACGCTGATGATGTGGTGCTAATGGTGTCAGGACTGTGTCCAAATACGATCAGTGGGATCATCCAAAGGGCGTTAGGCGAGCTTAACTCTTGGGCCACAGGATGTGGGCTAAGTTTAAACCCGCGTAAAACAGAACTTATGCTTTTCACCACCAGATACAAGGTACCAACTTTCACCCTACCAAACATCAACGGAGAAACTCTAGCACTATCAACCAGTGCAAAGTACTTAGGAGTAATTCTGGACTCCAAACTTAGCTGGAAGTTAAACGTCGAAGAACGGGTAAGGAAAGCAGAAATTGCTTTATATACCTGCAAACGTATGCTTGGAAGAAGATGGGGTCTTCAACCTAAGAATACATTATGGCTGTATAAGGCGGTTATACGACCAATTTTAACGTATGGCTCGGTAGTTTGGTGGAAAGCTCTGGAGAGAGAGTACAATACCAAACTACTCGGCAGAATACAAAGATCAGCCTGTGCAATAACGGTCGGTGCAATCAGATCATGTCCTAGAGAGGCTCTCAATGCACTGACACACGTTATTCCAATAGACCTACATATAAAGAAGACGGCAACCATGAGTGCATTTAGGTTAAATGAAGCGGGTCGCTGGAAAGAAAAAACTTATGGTCACGCTAGTCTATTATTGCGACAAACTCAGTTAACCTCGGTGAGGACTGACTACATCGTCCCGATGGTAACGTTCAATAGGAATTTTGCCACACTATTTCCATCTAAAAAACAATGGAATAAGGGATTCTCTCTAAACACCTTCGATACCACAGTCTATACAGATGGCAGCAAAATGGATTGTGGTGTCGGAGCTGGTATATATTCTCAGAGACTTGGAATTGGAAAATCTGTGCGTCTCCCTAATACCAGTAGCGTCTTCCAAGCGGAAGTACTAGCAATTGGGGAAGCCTGTAGGTTACTAATCGCAAATTTCTCTTTTAAGGGCAATATCGCTATTATTTCGGATAGCCAAGCTGCAATCCAGGCACTGGACGCGGCTATAACAGCCTCTACAGTGGTGGAGCAAAGTAGGAATAGAGTGAAAACCATAAAGTAACCTTAATTTGGGTCCCGGGACACCGGAACATAGAAGGTAACGAAAAAGCTGATGAACTGGCAAGAGGGGGATCTACCATGAATAGCGCTCTTGCAGTACCAGTATTCACTCCACTAGGTGCGGTCAAGAATACAATTTCCCTAAAATACCTTCGAATCGCAGAGTGTAGATGGAGAGACCAGACGAAATGCAAAATCAGCAGAACGTTATGGCCCACCTATAACCTCAAGCAATCGTCGACATTAATAAACATGAAACGACGGGACACCTGTAGACTTACGGCAGTCATAACTGGCTTCTGGTCTATCGGAGAACAAGCCGCCAAAATGGGCATCCCTCACAACACATACTGTCATAGTTGTAAACAACCGGAGAAAAAAGAAACAGTATTCCATTTTCTCTGTGAATGCCCTGCCCTATGGAAGGACAGAATGTCAACCCTGGGCAAACCGCTGTTCGAGAGTCTCGAGCAGCTGTCTGGCTTAGACGTCAACAACCTAATAAGGTTCCTAAACCGCACAGACTGGATATAGTCCTGCTGCGAATAACTGTTAAACAATTTGGTAACGAGGATGTGGCAACAAAATGGTGCGGAAGCGCTAGTTGGATTCTGGATGAATCACCACTCTAACCAACCAACCAACCCAACAACACGTCAGTCTACATTGAGCCACAGTGCAGGCATACAACGTTTATTCATTTCAGACCTTTTGAGTCTGATTATTTCCTCAAACGTAATTTTATTTAAAAATAAAGTGAATAATTTTTAACCCCAGCTAAAGTGAGTACAAAACAAAAGAGTTATTCCGTGGAGTACAAAAAGGCAATCGTGGAAGACTCCAGGGGCGGAAATCTTGTAGCATTCTGTAAAGAGAAGATGCTGGATCTCGGTATGCTTCGTAAATTACGTACAGACTACGATTACCTGTGTCAACTGTTGGACCAAGGAAATGAGAATAAACGCAGAGTTGGATCAGGTCGACAGCCGTTATTTTCCGAGTTGGAAGATTGCATCTAGGAATGGATTGCAGGCAGAAGAGCAATGGCTTTGGTTGTGCGCAGGGCTGATATTCAAAAAATTTGTCCTTGAAACAACAATTGTACTTGTTATGTCCACGGAAGAATTATAGCATCGTCAGAATGGTTGGACAACTTCCTTAAACGATATGAACTGTCTCTAAAGAGATCAACAACATTGTTTATGCTGGAAGCCAATGAGGTTGGTAAGCGTGCACTTGCGTTTAAGCTTTTTGTTGATGGTATCGATTTTTCGAAATACCAACTCTTCAACATGATTGCTATGGATGAGACCGCGCTATTCTTGGCACTAGGAGCTCAAACGACAGTTCTCCAAAGGCTTCTTCGTCAATTTACGTTCTCCGTTTCACCGCGCTAACACATGAAAAACTTTCTTGCAGAGAGGAAGATTTATCAAATAATGATTCCGGCAGGAATGACTGGTTACTTCCAGACACTTGACATTGCAATAAACAAGCCTTTCAAGGATCATTTGCGGAGGGAAATCAATGAATATATTGAAAACAAAATCGTGAGAAATCATCGAGGTAATTTTGTAAAACCTTACAAGAAGTTGTGCACTGGGTCAAAAATTCATGGGACAAAATAACTGATAGTGATGTTTCCAATGCACTATGAACAGGCTACTTAGTCAAGAAGTATTCATTTAACGATAGCATATCGCAAGACATGACAGATTCAGACCATTGATTTAACAGGAAATGGATTTGGAAGAAAATCAGAATATAATTCAGAACTTTATTTATGACGATGTTCCAGAACAAGAAGACATGACTGTAATTGTATAAATTTAAATTTCTGTATTCTGTGTAAAATAAATATTTAATAAAAATATATAAATATACTTCTATTTTTGCCCTCTCCCGAAAATAAGAACTAGCGCGTATTTTGGACCAAAAAAGAAGTAAGACAGTATCTTATTTTCGGAAAAAGACGGTATTAGTTGGAATAAAAGAAACTTTTCTAGCCTAAAGTAAACTTTATAGGCTAATGATCAGTACCAACTCTGATTTGGATAACTCTCTGGTATATTACATTTGAAAACGAGAAGGGATGGAATAGATAACTAATACTGGTTCCAACAAGTTGTTTTTTCTTTGTTTAAGTGCTAGAGATTTTTACGGTTTGGTGTCAATGAACAGCATAAAGATACCTAAATAGACTTTTTTAATCACCACTGGTAATCTTAGGGTGGTGATTACTTTCTTAGTGTTCGCCACGTAACTTGAGTTTATGCACCACATAGAAGCAGTTGAGTTTGCCTAAAACAGCATTTTAGCAATTTTTGAACATGTTTTATATCTACTAGACTGCCATTGCTCATTCCATAGTAGAACTAACTCCCAAATTGTCCAGATTGTTAGGACAACATTCCAAAATTTTCAAACATTCCAACGAATTTTCAACTGCTGCCACAAATAAGAAAAGCATCAGCTCATATAAGCTGTGCACATTGATGAAGTCTATCAAAATTCCTTCACGATCATGTTTAATATGTTGTGAACATTAAAATTTTTCTTGCTACTATCCCGTATTGGGAACTTAAGAGACAACCAACCACAAACAGGGTCATACATTTCTCCTTACATACAATATGTACATATGTATGCCCTTATACAAGTACTACCTACCAGCACAGCATCCGAAATACTCCATGGGTTTTTATATTGGTGGCAAGGGACGGCCGCAAAAAATCTTTTAATGATGACAAGTTCACAAAACATAAAAATTATGATTGTTTTAAATTCAATTAATGCATTTTTTCTGCACCAAAAAAAGGGAATCATAAATTCATAACTCCATAACTGCATGAGGAGCATAAGAAGTGCAGTCGAGACAAGTATGAGGAATGTATGAGTAAGTTGTAGAACAGTGGGTCAAAGTGAGCCGAAATGTTGGGAAAGTTAAGGAAGTTTCGTGTACACAGATTATTATTTTGAAGTTGGAAGTTGGCACTAACTCAATTTGAACTATGAAAAGATACACGATCGAGCAACGCGTTAAAGTTATATGAAAACCGGCGTTCAAATCAAAATGCATATCGCGCACTTCGTGATTCTTTCGGCCAATTTAATTGTCCAAATGTGCGTACAATCGGAAAAATTGTGCAAAAGTTTGAGCAAACCGGGTCTGTAGGAGATGTGAAAACACCAGTGCATGCTCGTACAGCTCGTACTGCAGAAAATATTGCTGCTGTTCGCGATAGTGTGGTTGAAGAGCCGTCCACCTCAACTCGTCGTCGTGCCCAACAATTGCACCTCTCACCTTTCACGCTCGTCGTTGAAGAACATTATGCACAAAGACTTGCATTTACACGCTTACAAGGTGCAATTGACTCAAGAACTAAAGCCTCTTGACCATTTCAAGCGACGTCAATGGTCAGAATGGTGGCAGAAAATGGCAACAGTGAATGACCAATTTTCGAAGAAAATCATCTTCAGTGATGAGGCACATTTTCACCTGAGTGGATTCGTCAATAAGCAGAATTGCCGCATTTGGGCGAATGATAATCCAAGGGTGATTGCCGAAAAACCAATGCACCAACAAAGAGTGACTGTTTGGTGCGGTTTATGGGCCGGCGGCATCATTGGGCCGTATTTTTTCCAAAATGAGGCCGGTCAGGCAGTTACTGTGAATAGTGTTCGCTATCGTGAGATGATAACGAACTTTGTATGGCCCGAATTGGAAGATATGAATGTGGACGATATGTGGTTTCAACAGGACGGTACCACTTGTCACACAGCTAACGAAACAATGGCTCTTTTGCGCGAATAATTTGATGGCCGAATAATCTCACGTTGGACTTCTTTCTTTGAGGTTATTTAAAAGAAAAGGTATACGTTGATAAGCCAGCAACAATCCAAGAGCTAAAAGATGAGATAATTTGGCACATTAACGGCATAGAACCTCAAATATGCCTCACCGTCATCGAAAATTTGGACCATCGGATGGAGATGTGCCGCCGATACCGCGGCGGCCATTTGGCCGATATTTTGTTCCATTCGTAATTGAACCGTACCAATATTATCATAATGAAGAGAAATGATAATAATTTCTTAAAAAATTGTATTTTATTCAAAATCAACACCGGCCCTTAAAACTTAATCACCCTTTACTGATGCAATAAATAGCTGTAGCAAAAGGACTTTTTGATAAGTTTTGACATTTTATTTGTTTCTTTTTTAATTTTGGTATTTTTGTGTTAAGAAAATATAGTTCATTCTCTTATAAAACATATGTAGATCTAATTTTCAAGCTTAGTAATTTTTTTTTTTAATTTTTTGAGGATAGCCCTGCCAGCTAGAGCTTTCACTAATTATAATTTATATAATTATAATATAATAAATAAAGAAATTAATAAACAAATAAATAATATAAAAAAAATCAAAAATTCAAAACCTTTTAATCAGAATTTTCAAAAAAATTTTTTGTACACAGTTTTATAGTCCATTAAATTTTGCTATAATAAAATGCAAGTTTAAAGTGTACCAAAAATCGCATACATTTTTTTTATGACAATATTTGGGTTTTGAAAGTAGACATATTAAAAATTTCGATTATTTGTTTATGGAGGGAAATACTCTCGGAGTCTTGCCATTGGCTGCCGAGTTGCGATCGCCATTAGTAGAGCTTGTTTCTATCAATTGTTGTAACGTGCCTGAACTTGTGCGCTTCCAAATGGTAGTTACGCACCAACACATTTGTCTACGGCGGCCGCAGGCAGCAGTTTTACGAAAGGATCTTGTCAAGACTATGAGCCACCGTTGAATGCTAGCTAAAATGAAATGCACAACATGAGTAAAATAAAAGGTATCAAAATATTTCTAGGCTCCTTTTCCGATTCCATCCCACTGTCTCCTTATAAAGTTGTGTATGGCATG
>JAYXIM010027034.1:0-80991 GCA_037575425.1 Anastrepha fraterculus
TTTCTTGGTGACCTGTCCGCAAGTTTAGGCCCCGTCCACTCTTCCCTTGATGGAATATGAGTGGAGAAAATTCCGTTTGGACTAAGCGAGGGTATACATTGATCCCTTGACAGGGGGATAAACTCAAAGTTCCTAAGGATGCTTGACTGCCCATAAGTGAGGTCGAGTCTATAGCCCGAACCCCTCAGACTGATTGCGGTACGTGCAACGCAATTGTGCCAGCGATATCTATAGGTACCACATTTAATATTGCGTTGAGATCCAGAGTAGGAATCGTTCGAAGCGCCCCACTGATTCCAATGAGTACCGACCTTTGAACTCTCTTCAGCTTCTTCACCAATGTCGTCCTCTCTAGTGTGTTTCACCAGACTATGACTCCATATAACAAGATTGGCTTTATAATAGTATTATATAGCCAAAAAACAACTCCAGGCGAAAGGTCCCACCTTTGCCAATTCCGCCCAAACCAAACTGGATGATTAACTTTGCGCCACCTTATATATGTATGCATAAGGACTGCACTGAAAAGAAACTGCACAGTGCCAAATTTGAACTTCTAGCAAAGTAGTCATTTCATTAAAATTTTAAAGGGACCGTTTGAAAGTATGAATACATATTTTTTCATTACTGTGCTTTGAGAGCACACGACCTCCTACAGGATTGCCGAAATAATGCTACGAACTTTCAACACGGAAACAACCACATTTATTCTGTCACTTCCAAGGAAGGAATGTAAAATATTGGTGGGAATACTGACGGGACATTGTCTCACTCCATATCACGCAGCTAAAATGCGATTGGTCCAGAACGACGCCTGTAATTTATGCGAAAAAAAATGGGGACGTTAGAACACCTCCTTTGCCACTGCCATGCTCTAAGCAGAACTCGTTACAATTGCCTGGGATCAGTATACTTTTCATATCTGAAGGATATTGCTGACAAAAGTCTGCAAACTGCATATTAAAACTCGCCACAACACCAAGAACACTGCTAACACTACGGGCCCTTGTGGTCTATGTGATATGTGAGATCTATTCAGATCAGTCAAACCTTATCAAGTTTGGAGATACCTCTTCTCTAAAAGACAAGTCGAAAAGTTAGAGCGAAAAATGTTCTAGTGTTCTGTTCCGGATCGTGAAGAAAAGGTGCTGACTACAATAAACCAAACTAAAACAATATCTGTGAGAGATTTTGCGAAATGAGTAAGAACTACTAATTCAGTGATACGAAGAGGGAAGTAATTAGAAAATTTAAAAACGTACAGAAAGCAGGAAACCAAAAAAAAAAAACAAAAAAACAAAACAAAAAAACAAAACAAAAAATGAAAAACTAAAACCAAGACTTCAAAATTCCATGATCGCCTGTTTCGAAACTCTATTGAGTGCATTGTGATGAATGATAGAAATTAGGTCAATATGGGCTCTGGAACATTTACAGGCCCACTGTGCTACATAAATAGAGAGGTGGTATAGTAGATGATACACAGACTCATCAAAATGGGAAGATCGTAATACCGCAAACTCTTTGTACCTGTGTATTCAAAATCACGCGTCTTCGTCCTAAGTTACGAAAAGGGGTGCCCTAATCGCCGCCTTTAACTGTTTTATAATAAACAAAATATTTACACGATATTTTGACCCAATTTAGCGTTACGTTGATTCTGCACGTTGAGAACCCTGCACTGTAGATATTTTATGGCAGCTTGACTGTCATAGTAAATAGTGATCGGTAGTATTGCAACAGACAAGTCTCTGAATCACTGCGCAGCTTCTCATGTATCTATTAGCTCAGCTTGAAAGACGATGCAGTAGTCAAGTAGCCGTTAACTTAAGTTCCGCTGCAGTACTTCTGAATGGATGCCAATCACAGCCTTATTAATTACTTTTGTGCCGACAATGAATATAGGCACTGATCTTGGGTAAAGGTCATCTTCTTCTTCGTCTTCGTCTTTGATTTTGTGCCGTTTAACTTGCGGTTAGCTCTCCTAGGTGATTACAACAAATTTTTCGATCTTGACTCGTCTCGGTGTTTAAATTCGCATGTTCCATGTCGCTTTCGATTATTTGCAATGCTAAAAACCTCTTAATTCAGTCAATAAGACAGCGAAAATATCTTATTTCTTGGAAATATATTAATCTATATCCAGCAAAGGCCGGACAAGTAGATGCGCCATTACAGTTACCCCATCCTGTATTTTAACAATTGTATATTGCATCAAGTGGCTTTCGTTTTTTGCCGCGAACTTATACGTACCGCATAAAAGCGGAAACAGGAAACACCAATTTGCATTTGTTTGAGTGCGCGAAACTTTTTCAATATTATAGCCAACAATTGGCTCCGAACAAATTTACATGCATACGAAGTTTTTTGTTTTTGTTCCTTTTCACATTTACATTGCTATTGTTCGCCACGTCTACGCTTATATATAAACTCTCTAATCGGAAAAAAACCACATGTTTTTTTTAATAAAAATTACTTTGGCGACATATTTTGACAATTTTTTAATCAAAAACACGTGGGCTGAAAAGTCCTGGGCCTAACAAAGAAAACACGTTTTCTTTGTTCAAAATTAGCTTTATTCATCAACGTAATTTCCGTTCTAAAATTTCAGTACTTTTTTTGTAGAACGATTTAAATTTTGCCTCAATATAGGCCTCATCTTCATCGATAACCTCTTCATTCGAGTGAAATTTATTTGAACAGAGCTTACACACAACTTCACTTCTCGATTATTCAAAACGATTTTGTGGATGTTTTAGATGTATTCTGGTGTTAAGACCCCATTTGGACGTCCACTGCGTTGTGCATCATCGGTGGCTCTACGACAACGTCTGAAGTCAGCAAACCATCATTTTATTGTTGTTTTTCATGCAGCGGATAGAGCGGAGTTCCCATAACACTGCTCAAGCCATTGCTTCGCTTGAGCGGTATTTTGTCCCATGAAAAAGTAGTGTCAAATTGAAACACGAAATTCTTTTTGATCCATTGTTTTGAAAATAACAAAAGAACAGTCGCTTTTAGAACAATAACTCTCGGGCTAATGAATAGAATATCATGAAATTTTAACAACTGTCTTTTGAAGGTATTACTAATTGAAAAATAGATGAATGCAATAAAATAAGTGTTAGGACCGGGACCGGTGTTCAGCCCATATGTTATATGCTAGTGAAGGGTGATCAGATTTGAAGCACTTTTTCCAACAGAGTTTTTTTGACAGATCACGCGTGACTACTGTCAAGCTAAATACATATTTTTTTCAGTACTCATTGATATATTCATCATGGAAAGATATCCGCCTCAACAATGTTTACAAATCGTACACTTGTTTTACGAAAATCGACGCTCTGTGAAAACTGTTCATCGCGCGCTCAGGTCAACTTATGATGTACAGCGATGAATCCCATTTTTAGCTTAACGCCTACGTCAATTGCCGCATTTGGGCTGAAGACCAACCTGAAGTCATTCAAAAACAGCTATTACATCTATTGAAAACAATCGTTTGGTGCGGCCTATGAGCTGGAGAATCATCATATTTCTTCAAAGACAAGGATGGCGCCGATGTAAAAGTGAATGACGAACGCTATTGCGCTATGACACAACTGTTTGACGCCAGAAATTGAGGTTCGTGATCTAAACAACATTTGGGTCCAACAAGACGGTGCTACGTGCCATACTGTCCGTGAAACAATGAATTTACTATGTCTCCGATTCAGTGAGCAATTTATCTCTCGTCTCGGACCACTGGATTGGCCACCAAGATCGTGTGATGTATTGGACTTTTATTTGTGTGGTTTGTAAAGTCTAAATGCTTTCTGAGTACACCAGCTTCGATTGAGGCATTGGAAGTCAACATTACTGAAGTTATTAACGAGATATCGACCGAAGCCCTCCAGCGAGTAATTCAAAATTGGTATTTACGGATGACTGAATACCATTCAATAAATTCACAACATTTGCAGAGAATACAAATAGACTAAATTTACAAAAACGGAGAAAGGTCGACCGGTGTAGGTAAATGACGGTCACAAACTGTGGCAACAAGGCGCCCTACTCCGAGCGTTTATCACCCGTACAAACGCAGCTATTCCAGGCCCGCAGCAACGGTACAAATTACCGCAAGGCAATACCAATAAATCCGACGCCGGAATGGATAGCACTTTACAGTACGCACAAGCACTAGCCAGGAAACGGAAATAAGCGCCAAAAAGTAGGCACACAAAAAAACGCCAGAAAAAAATTGGGACCAAACACGCCCCAAACAGTAGTCACCAAGGAAATACAATATAACGCCAAAAAGTAGGCACCAAAAATATATTTCCTACAAGTTCGCACCAACAAGCAAGCGCCAAAAAGTAGGCAGTGTTATTTCTCACTAGAAATTAGCAACCACAAGGAACAACTCAGGAAAAATAGCCTAAAGTGTATCTAAGATATATATGGGTATAGCTCTCTCTCTCCTTTTCCTCTACGTTATATCTTTTTTCTCTCTCGCGGAACGAAAATGTCCCAAACGTTGCATGGCCTTGAAATTTTACTCTCCCTTCTTGCCCAATCAATTTGAATTTTCGTTATTTCATTTCAATTTAAAACCCGATGCCTCGAAATCTATCACCCTCAATATATAATCCAGCCTTTTACTATAACTAGCGCTTACACTCTTTATTGGATATTTGGTCGAGCTTCTCCTCTAAGTAGTGGTGTGCGCCTCGATGTTGTTCCTGAAATGGAGGGGCCTACAGTTTTATGTCCTTCCTCCCAAGGGCAGATTGTTTTTTATGAGGAGGGTTGCTATTACAACTGTAGTGCACTGTTTGTCACGCACCAACCCATTCGACTACAGCGACTGCACATCGGCAGAAAATTTCCATGCTGCTTGAGTCCAGTTGCGTTTCCTTTGGGGATATACAAATAATAAAATAAATTATTTTTTATTAAAATAAAATAGCTTTTTTATAGTAAATTTAATAAAGAATAATTCCAGTTAACAACTTAAGAGAGTTAATGACAGAGTCACGTATTCATCGTTTTAGTTTTTTAGTTTTATTTTATTTCTGCTTTGAACAGCTGATTTAGGATTTAGTCCCAATTAAGATTTTACATACAACTTAAATATTGAACGTGGAAAAGTTGCAAAAACGAAATATTGTTTTGCATCATTAAATTAAAAAAAAAAAAATCTAAATTATTATTATTTTCTTTAATTTTTGATTTCATACCCGAAGATAAACTCAGAAGTTGCACGCTTGCCGTATTGTAATAAATAGGCACCAAAAAGGGTTAAAATTGGTAGGTTCTTCTGCAAGAGTCCTCGTTATGGGTGAGTAAATTTTTGTCCCAAATTATCACCTGGTTGTTTGTCGTTGCAAAAAATTCGGTGTTTTTTGGCGTAGAGAGTACATACGTTTGTATTTCAATTACCTGCATGCCCATTATTTTACTGTTTCTTTTGGATACAGAGGCATATACGCATATCCATATTTATTGCCGTTATTGCTTTGTAGTTTTATAGAGTTTTCGGATACAAATACTATTGGAAAATGGTTGCAATAACAGTTACTAAAATATGAATTTTTGTAATTTCGCTTTCTCCATTTGCTTGGTTGAATGGAGTGAACAACGAGAATTGTTTTTCGTTTATTGAATTTTGGAAACTTTATACGATACGTGGTTGTATTTTATGCGATATGGCGGGGCAAACATATGTATACTGGCATACGAGTACATGGGGTGTTGTATTTAGTGGTGTTGCTTTCCGACTTGGCAACAATGCTTTTTGTGTTGACTATCATGACAAGTGACAGCTGATTTGTGGTCTGTATGTTTCACCATTTCATGCAAAATAGACTTGCCAGAACAACGCTTGTGCAAATTTATAGCGAAATTCGAGATTAATTTGCATAATCAAATTTTGTTAGTCTTATTTTAAACTAGCTTTAACCCGCGGCCCCGCTCGCGTAGGAGTAGTTTTGAGTGATTTAGGATATGTATATAAAAGAATTACAAACAATAATTTCATAGAAAATAATTGTTTATTAATAACCATATTATGGTTACAATTACCCGGCATCCGTTGCTATGCCTCGTTGAATAAAATCAAAACAACCAATCAGAAAAATATCAAAAAATATCAAATACAAAATTATTTTTATTAATTTTCTATCTCAAACCGTTTTTGAACTTTGCATTTAGGTCATAGTTGAACAGCTTATGCGGATTATGAAGTCTAGAGTGTGCTATAAATAGTGGGAAATAGGAAAAACTAAGATTTTTTAGATTAAATTTAAGCAAATATTCGATTATTAGTGACGAATGAGAGTGGTGGCGCGGCCTGGGGGCTGTGGCAAGGGAGTTCCATCATAAAACATGCCTATAACCTTCATTGGGTGAAAATATGAATGTATAAAATGTGTTACGTCATTTGGTGTTGTGGTTTTGTAGTGATGCGCGGACAACGTACAGACGTTCACCTTTATAGTATAGCAGATTTAACGATGGCTAAAGATACAAAATTCTCGAATTGCGCAAACACTATCTGACAATTAGCGCTTAAAAGTTATGGACAGATGTACCAAACTGAAATTATGACAATTTTTTAGGCGCAATTCATTTCAATTAGGTATTCCGGATACTTTTAGAATAGGAGAAAAAAATTGTTCTAAGAAACTTTAATATTATTTGAATTGTGCCAGCACTGCTACATTTTTGTTTTGGCCGCAGCTGCATACATTTTCATACTTATATACATATATACGACTATTTATGTATACTTTTAAATGTGTTAAGTGCAGTGAAATAAGCGGAAAGTGTAATTTCTCTAAAATTCAGAATAAAGTGTGACAAAACAATACGAGAACTAAGTGCACACACATACATATACATTTGCATTGTTCGAGTGTTGGAAATATGTATTATGAAAATAAGAAGGAGAGAGACAAGCTACAAAATTTCAAAACTAAAACGCTATGAAACTTTACTTTCCATAAAATGCAGTGTACGCGTCGCGCAAGGCCGGCAGCCAAAAGGACCGGAATGGCATGGCGCATTACGAATGGGGAGGGGAGGGGAATGAAAAATAACTACCACTCGGGCAGCAACAAAGCAAAGTGCACACAAAAAAAGACAGTCATGGCAGCGGCGGTTAAATGCAAGAAATACGGATAATGTTGCCAAAAGCAGGAACACTCAATTCAATTCATTCGCAAAGCTGTGAACCTCTGTAAATCGCGCTCCACGCTTACACTTCCCCTCCATTTCCTTCAGTGTTTTCCGCTTAGCAGCAATACTGCAGTAATGTTTGTTCAAGCGCTTGAGTACATCTGCATGCTGTGTTTGGGCGTGTGTATATGTGTGCGTGTGCGCGGTGTGTGTTGTGTGTGTCAACCATTACTTATCCTTTTCAGGATTTACAATTGTAAAGAAAATGTCATTAAGGATTTTTTTTATTATGTAACAAAAGCATGAAAAAAGTCATTGAAGCCAGGCGCGCAGCAGCAACAAGAACAACCACAGCAGCCAACAGCTCGACAGACATTAAGCACTTGACATACACAAACAACAATCAAGACAGTTAGGGATACATGCGAATGTATGTATGTGCCTAAGTGTGTACGTGTATGTGTTTAAGGGTGAATACTGCAATTCCTGCTGTCTTCCGCAAGTACGGCAAGGACATTGCACATAGCATTGTGCCAATAGGAGTGACGATGCAGAGATGTTGAGACGTTGTGAAGTAAAGCGAAAGTTAAAGAAAGCGATAAGAAAATCAAAAAGAGAGCTAAACCTACAACAACGAGCATGTGCAGTAAATGCGCGCTTGTAATGTTTAAAGTAACAATGAAACCGGCAAAGGCAGTTCGTGTTGTCTGTAGCAAAAATTACATACTCCTATAGACACGCACACACACACACACACACGTACTCAAAAATATAAGTATAAGCACACACAAAGTATGAGTAAATCTGCTTTGGCATGAATGCAGACAAGCAAGTCGTCACGTCAAGCGTTCAGAAGTGCTTAAAAAGAAAATCATACGCACACACCCAAACATTTATGCACATTTGCACAGCCGAGCGTGACAGCGCGAGAAGAGCGATGAGTGCTGAGCACTGAACGCTGAGCGCTCTTTTGGCATCAAGTCAGCCCAGCCAACAACATACAGGATATGAATGGAGAATTGCATTTTAGACTCTAAAGGAAATGGTAAATAAAAAAATTCTAAAGCAAATATGAATTGCGCTTTTGTCCTTTGCCATGCTGTCATCTTTACGAATTGAACATCTATGTAGTACGCGCACAAACATACAACGGTTGTGTGTGCCCTTTTTTTTGAAATACGATTTTTCGTTTTGTATTTGCGCTCGCCTCATATATTCTTTGTCGTTACGCCCAACAACACACACACACGTCGCTACTCTTATCAGTGCTCTGCCATAATCACTTTCTCTCTTTTCTTCCTCTTTCCGCTATGGTATTTTGATGTGCTTTGGCAGCAGAAACCAAAGTCAGCTTCAGCACACGCACATAGTTGTATATATATATGTGCATGTAATTGTTTGTGTATATGTAAGTATTTATATGTAACAATGCTCCTGCATTTGGCGGTGCAAATCCGGACTTTCGGGTATTACCGCAGACACCAACACTTTTGAGAATTTTTTATTTTTTATTTTATTTTTTTTCATAAATCACAAAAGATGCGATTGACATTTGATCTACTGCAATCGGATTGAAGAATAAATAAATCAAATTGCGATCAGTGTCTACAGTTAAAAAATATGCAATTCACTATTCGAAAATGCACGTCAAGAGCCAGAAGAATGCTGGCGAAGATTGCTGATTGTATACAATTCTGTATTTACTTGAGATTTAAGAGTGACTGGGATATAATATGAGGAATATATGCAATGCACATAATCTTACTTTTATATAAAATGCTAGCTGATTTTCACTGCTTCGCTTGCGTACGAAATGAAGTACTTATTGTAGTTGATATTTAACAATTATAAGTAAGTTTCTAAAATAGGTAATGGTTTTTGTCTAATGCAGCTGCAAAAAGTAAATTTCCATACTTTATATTCTAAGGCAGTTTCAATAAATTGTGGTTGTTTGTCATTATTGATGTAATTCAATAATTTGTGATTAAAAAGTAGGTGGCAACACTTTCAATCATAATTTGCGTGATAGTCACATGCTGAACTTAATTCATTTGTACTTTTATTTACTGTTTTCGTCATGAGAATTAGGTGGCAACGCCTAACAAAAAGAAATGTAATTGAAGTTATATTCATTATTTTTAACACCTTTAATTAAATTATGTTATTAATTAATTATTTTTTTAAATAGGTGGCAACGCCATTTAAAATATTAGATTTAAACTAGCTTGATATAAGCTCATACAGGTATATTGCCTTAAAATTAATATATTTTTATAATACACTTTTAATATCGAAAACAAAAAATAGGTGGCAACACCAGTGAAAAATATATTTTTATTAAAAATTGTTAAAACTAATCAGCTTTTGCTTGATACGTATATCTTAAAATAACTCTAATTAAATTATCTATTGTATGTTATGAACTACTTTTTTTACATTAGGTGGCAACGCCATTTAAAAATATTATTCGATTTGAACTAGCTTGGTATATGCTTATATTTTCCTTAACAATGAAGATATTTTTCTAATAATTTCTTAATTTCCAAAACAAAAAATACGTGGCAACACCAGTAAAAAATATGTTGTATTAATTCTTACTTAAACTAAACACCTTTCATTTGGTATCTATATCTCAATATACCTCTAAGTAAATTATGTCACTAAATATTTATTTTAATTGGGTGGCAACGCTATTTAAAAATATTATTCGATTTAAACTAGCTGATATATTCTTATATATTTTTCTACGATTAATATATTTTTGTAATAAATTCTTAATTTCCAAAACAAAAAATAGGTGGCAACACCAGTGAAAACTAATTTTTTAATTAAAGCTTGTTAAAACTTTCGTTTGATACCTATTTCTTAATATACCTCTAATTAAATTACGTTATGAAATACTTTTTTTCAAATTAGGTGGCAACGCCATTGAAAAATATTGTTCGCTTTAAACTAGCTTGATATATTTTTTTATAGTTAATATATTTTTGTAATACATTTTTAGTTTCCAAAACAAAAAATAGGTGGCAACACCAGTGCAAAATATTTGTTTATTAAAGCTTGTTAAAACTAAAGGTTACGTATGATACCTATGTATGTATATCTTAATATACATCTAATTGAATTATTTAATTAATAAATTTTTTTAATTAGGTGGCAACGCCATTTAAAAATATTATTCGATTTAACCTAGCTATATATATGCTTATACATTTTTCTACAATTAATATGTTTTTAATTTCCACAAAAAAATTGGTGGCAACACCAGTGAAAAATATTTTTTATTAAAGCTTGTTAAAAATAATCACCTTTCATATCTCAATATGCCTCTAAGTAAGTTATGTTATTAAATACTTATTTTAAGTAGGTAGCAACGCCATTTAAAAATATTATTCGATTTAAACTATATATTTTTCTACGATTTATATATTTTTGTAATAAATTTTTAATTTCCAAAACAAAAAATAGGTGGCAACACCCGTCAAAAATATTTTGTATTAATTCTTACTTAAAGTAAACACTTTTCATTTGATGCCCATATCTTAATTCTCGTATTGCGCTGAAATTTGCGATACAGTGTTGCTTTTGAAATGAAATTCAGGTGGCAACGCTATCGATTATTTTTAGGTAAAATATTTTTGCTATATTTGCTTAAATAGCCCTGCTGTAATACTTAAGTCTCGTTCAAGCTCAAGCTCACAATTTCCCCAAGATCTAAGTTTGAAAGGCTACACGCGGGTTGCTTTTCATCTTTTGCGCCTTTGTGTTTGTAACTGAGCTGTAATTCGATATTTTTATCGAAAATTTTGGTAGTTTTTGGCATAAATCTACCTATAATATTTTCACCTTCGAGCTTTATTTGTTCTTTTTCAATGAGCTGAAAAATTAATTTCGTCACAAAGTTGCAATTAACGCGCTTCTATGAGCAATTCGAGTTCACTTATGAGTGCTGCTCCAATCACGATGTAATAATTTTGTTTGCCAGAGTAGACATGAGAAGGATATTTGGTTCCGCAGTTCAAATGCAGCCTCCACGGCGGAAGTTAAATAAAAATCTGATAGATAGAAAGCAGGTTTGCCGTATTCTAGATACACTCCGTTTCGAGAACTTGACATTGATTCAGATTATAATTTTGTTGTACTATCACTGTAGCGACTGGCATCACAAAAAAAAAAAAAACTCGACGACAAAAAGCAGTTATTGAGTGAAAACACATGATATTCCATTATATAGGTACATGCTCTAAGACTGCAATTGGGACACATTTCTCGATCCTTGCAAACTAAGAAAAAATATAATTCTGACGAGCACGCAAAACCAATAGATACGCCCAGGACAGCCCCCATATCGTAGAAAGAAAAAAACTAAGTTGTATGGTAGCAATGCTAATTTTATGATTCCAGGAAAGATTCAGAATAAATGAGTGCGAAAAACTTGAGTTGCCGGCTTGCAGAGAAAACGCCCAAATAGGTGGGAGGCTTGTAGAAGGTGATTTCCAGCAGAAACAAAGTCGTCAACTGGTTACATATTTAGACCATGCGTGCGAACCGCGGTTGTCCAAACGTACAATATGAAGGTGATGAGTGATGGACTAATATGGATGCCTGCAAAATAGCTAAACAAACGTGGCTCAATTTCAAAAAATCCAGAACCGACGAGTGGTAAAGAAAGCCACAAGCAGACACATTCAGAATTACGTCAACAATAACGTGCCTGCTCGTGGCTTTCTTAACAACTCGTCAGTGCCACTGGCCTTTGAGAGCCAATGCCAAATTGGTTGGCTTTCCAATGATAGATGTAGAAATTGCAATCAAGAAGAATCTAAGCAAACAGTTTTTCACTATCTGCGTGAGTTCGCAGATCTGGGTGCTCTACGATATAGAATTCGAGGGGAACTCTGGATGGTTAACTTCAAAGAAATTAGAGACAAGAAAATAGACACACAGGCAGATTCATAGTCAAATCAAGATGGTTCGACTAACAAAAAGCAGTGGTACTACAAGTGGTCTGGGCTGTGTCACTCAGACAACACCTCCACCTGCATCACTGTGACGACGAAACTGCGCCAATAAAAGAAAAATAAGATCAGAGTTCCTTAGGTCAAATACTTCGCCAACGCAATGAACTTTGCTCTATGGTGTCTTCGCAAGACGTTGCAAGACTCCCAACTTTGTGGTATTTGCGCTAAATAGACAGTGACTTGTAAGAGCTCTTGTAAGAAAGGATACTTCATTGCTCTTTAAAGGACAACCAAGCAAATCTAGCAGATCGGGTAAGCCCTGTAGTTTCACAGAACGAAAGGTTGTTTGATGATGCTTTATACAATTTAGTTTAAAAGTAGTTATTGATATACTTACCGACCCTTCTCTAGAAGAATTTGGTAGTGGTACCTGCCGCTAGCAATTCATTAACTTTGCACTTTACCTCAAAAGTTTTAAATTGCAAAAGTAATAAATTCAAGCTTGCACCTTTTTATAAGTATGGTACAAGGATATTGGATTTGCATGAACTGCAAAGCTGCTTACCCACAAAAAATATAAAAATGATACATTGTTTTAACAGTTTGACAGTTTTAAAAATTATTTAAATTTTTTTGCAAGTTTATGTAATTTTTTTAAAAAGTCTGCGAATGTAATTTAAACTGTTTCTGTTATGATAGTAACTATATTTGGCGGCCGCCATAACCGCCGATCAGGCTGATTCGTGAACATCATTCGTTAGTGCCTGAGTTCGAATCTACGGGCATGAAATGCGAAATGATAGAACAAGTTTTTTTCTAATAACGATCGCCTATTGCCAGGCAATGGTAAACCTTCGAGTGTATTTCTGCCATGAAAAAAGCTCCTCATAGAAAACTATATGCCTTTCGGAGGCACCTCCGGTTGGGGATCAACATTAAGACGCACACCACAAAAGGGCGGAGGAGCTCAGCCAAATACCGAATAAAGGGTGTAAGCGCCGATTATATACATGTGAACATATTTCTGTAATAAATTAGCTAAAAGGTTTGATAATACACAAATTTTAAAAACAAACAAAAAAAATAAAAAAAAAATTAAACAAAAAATAACCGAACGATTGGCAGTGACACGCATTGCATGCGTATGTGTCCTCAAATATTTTCCTTTACTTACCCTACAAAACCGGAATGAGGGTAATTTGCGTGCAATCAGTACAGCTGCACTTTGAAGCTTACGCCTGCATACATACATCTCTGTGCATACCCACATGCAAACATAGATACCTACGTGTGGATGCCATCAACTACCAAATTGAGTAGACCGCACGAGAAAATAAATACAAGTCTGTTGCTGTAAAATATTGTACAAATATATGTACGCATTTTTTATCTATACACATACACACACACACATATCTCTTATATAATATAAATGAGGTCAATAACAGGTGGATTACAGCCGGTTGCCCCTCTGCCATTTCAGCCAAATGGATTGATGTGTGCAGCTGCCATATAATGTATGTAGTAGCGCATGTGAAAGTATGCATGTACGTATGTATGCATGTATGCACTCAAACATTTGTAAATAGTTGTCGCTGCCACATGAGCATAATAGACGATTGTAAGCATGACACCCAGCAGTAATCATTATCACAGTAAGCACACCACTCAACCCCTTCCTCATTATTATTATTATCATCATTATCAAAAAACTTGTAAGCATAAGCCAGTCTCACCTCAACATGCATACACATGCACATACATAAGTACATTCGCTGGTGACATTTAACATCGCCCACAGATGCTTACCAACCGCATTCATTGCCAAAGCCCTTAGCGCCTGGCTGTGCTACTGAGCGAGCGCCTTGAGGGAATGAGAAAAATTGGTGAATGTGCATAGGGCGGCGGATGCCTTTGTGTGTTAGTCGTATGAATTAATAGGTGCATATGTGCAAATATGTGCACATGAGTGTCTATATCTTTTATTCTTGCTTTTGTTTTTGTACACGTAAGTATGTATGGTATGTGTGCAGTTTCCTTTTTATACTGCATACCTATTTGCTGGAAATGCTCGAGCGCTTGTCATCGGCGTTCCCACCCAGCATCCTTTCGCTCATTCGTTCGTTCGCTTGTTTGCCCACTCAACAGCTCATCGGACTGGTTGGTTGACAGAGGCATTGAAATGGAAATAATTACGTGTAGTTTAATTCAATTAGTCAGTGCGCTCATTAGTTGCTTCTGGGCAAGCAGGTATGTGTGTGTGTGCATGTGTTCGACATGCCCCAAGAACGCCCTCTGCCATTAGTGCAAATTGTACTACATTTTTCAACATTCAATTGCCTTCTTGAGCTAAAAAAAAAATGTCCTTGAATACATTTTTCCTACTCTCGATATATACACAGGTGCAACCATTTAATTATGTACGTATTAGGGATGCTGATCCCGTTTCCAGAAAATAATGCATGTTAGTCCCGCGATCACGATTTTTTTGAATATCAAATTGAAAGGAATAAAACTTGTATATTACAAATTATACAATACGGCGTTAAATGATAAAAAATAAGCCAACTTATTTGTTGTTAACAAATTTTCCCAAAAAACAAAAAAAAAGAAACCGATAAAACAAAATTTACCAGTGTATAAGCCACCAGTTTTAAAATATATAAACCGTTTTCTTTTGTACACAAGTTAGGAAAAACACTCGCTTAAATGTCGATTTACATAGGTTAGGTTATACTGGCTGACCAAAGCGACGCAGCGAACATTTTGGTCCATAGCGATACCAGATCAGAGCCCTTTTTTAGCGAAAATGTGCATCAGTCAGGATGCGCGCACTGTTCAGGACTTTCAGGAGTCGCTTAAGCTCCAGTTCACGGATAAATTCTAGTCTTTCAAAAGTGAGAGCACTCAGGGAGCATAGTCTAGTTTTCGAGAGAGTTGGACAGTATCATATCAGGTTTCTCTTCTATCCGGCTCATTACATTTCCTGCAAGCATCTTTAAGAGTTAAATTTAGCCTGTAGGCATCCGCTGCAACTAGCCAGCGCCCTGCCAGTGTACCAACTAAATTTCTGCAGTTCCTTCTAGCGAAAGATATAAGCGATTGAGTATACCTGTCATCATATGCACGGTTACACGTGATCCTTGCAAGTTTGCAATCGGTTAAGCTAAACTATCTGCCTTTTGCCTTTTTAGCTTGCGTTCCTCTAGTTCTTTCTGAATTGTGCGCAGGGGTTTAAATACTTGACTTATTTGATTCCCTGCAACTCTCGCGCCTTCTTTAGCTATTTCGTCCATTTCCCCTCTAGCCTTTATGCCCCGGAGCCCGATCTACAAAAGCCTGCGCTTACGAGCGAAGCAACTTATTCAGTTGAACTAATTAAGCTTTGGTTTTCTACATAGCTTCACCAGGCAAAACAAAAAAGTATTACCCCATGTATAAACCGCTAATTTTAACATACATAAGCCGTATTCTTTTGTAGACGAGTTGAAAGTACTCGCTTAAATGTCGATTTGCATAAAAAGCAAAATTTATTATCAAATTTTGTTGTTGAATAACGTTTTTGCTAAAAAAATTATTTTGAGTTAGGGAAATCTTTATTTTGACCTTTACGCGCTCCATAGCTCGCCCATTTGCATACTGCAGCTGTCTTGTTCACAAGTGTCAAATATGATTATGGTACGAAGTCATTTGCAACAGCTATACATTTTTCGATAGATTGATTAGTTTTGTGCCGTATTTTAATTGCTCTAACAACTACGAAGCCATTTGAAAAAATTATGAATTTTTCGACAGAGTGATTAATTTTGCGCCACATTTTAATTGCTCTAACAACTACTACGACTTCTTCTCATAAACAAAATACCGTTGATTTTTGCACTGTTGCAATATTTTTTTGACGGTGCAGACGTTTTCTTCCATATAAAAATACTCGAGCCTGTACTAGGCTGCTCTTTAAGTTTTGTGGTTCGTTTAGATAAAGTCAATTTTATGGTTTGAAATACTCTTTATTATTCAAAATAAATACTCTTTATTATTCAAATAATAAATAATTATTCAATATAAAAATAGTCTCCACGAACATCAAACACTTGTTCCTACAAGGTTCCAATTTATGAATTTTAGGCCCGCAAACAGCTGGAAGTCGCTAGGGGCCAAATCTGGTGAATATTGTGCATGCTCCAACAATTCGAACTTAAATATTTGGATTTTAGCCATTGTCAAAATGCTCTTGTGAGCCGGTGCATTGTCCTGATGGAAAATAATTTTTTTCTATTGCAAACTTGGTATTTTTTTCACGAATTTTTTCCATGAGTTAGTCTAAAATGTTATTATAATATTCAAAATTTATTGTGGAATCAGTTTGCTAGTAATTCACAAACGAAATTCCTTTCGCTTCCCAAAAAAGTGATGCTCTTCTTCGCCGATTTCTGGACACGAACACGTTTCGGAGCAGGTTCACACCATTCTTTAGCCTCGAGTTTTGATTTAGAATCATGGTGATGGACCCAAGTCGCATCCATAGTAATGAATCGAGGCACAAAATCCAGTTTATCCTCTCGAAGACGCTCTAAATGTGGCTGAGAGATTCGCATTAGAATGTGTTTTTGTTCCATTGCTAGCGAATGCGGCACTCATTGTGCACTCAGCTTTCTGACTCAAGTAGTCAGAATATTGCTTGCCTCTCATTACTGCCCAATGAGATGCCTAGGGCTTTTAGTAAATCTCTTTCAGTCACTCGACGATTTTCCAATATCCTGTATTTTTTCTACGATTTCTGGTGTTGTTGCTTTTGGACGTCCTTGACGTGGACCGTCATCAAGGTTTGTACGACCACGTTAAAATTCAAAAATCCATCTTTCTACTCTTCTTACTAAAGGCGAAAAGTCCTTATACACTTTCGACATTCGTTCATAAATTTGAATTAAATCTTCCAAAAATTGATTTTAAATTTTCCAAAAATAAAAATTCAATCACTGGACGATGCTTGATTTTTTTCCATTGTAGAAAATACTGTGACACGTCGATACTAAATGGTTTGTAAATAAAGAATGAATTGACAGATTGAAATGAAAATTCACAGTAACAAAACAAAAAAAAGGCTCTCTTATGGAACCGCAAAACTTATTGAACAACCTGGAATAAAATTGTCAAAAAGCAATGGTATTTTGTAGTCGCTAAACCTTGAAATTTGCTGTACGAAAATTCAATGGACTAGAAAACTGTATACTCAGAAATATTCTTAAAATTCTGGTTAAAAAAATTAAAGTCTTGAGGGATTTTTGAAACATTTTTTACGAAATGTGAGACTTCGTGTTATATGGTTTATGTTGTAGTACAAAAAATAGTTTTGTAAAACAAGAGTGGCGTGTTTATGCTTTTCTATCATAATAAGCCAGCCGACGTAGCCGAATGGGTGGGTGCGTAACTACCATTCAGAGTACGTAGGCTCGAATCTGGGCGAAACACCGAAATGAAGAAAAAGTGTATTCTAATAGGGGTCGTTTCTCGGCTAGCAATGGCAAACCTCCGAGTGTATTTCTATCATGAAAAAGCGCCCATGAAAAATAAATGTAGGTTCATCCATATATGGAAGAAATAAAGAAGAGGAGCACGATTAAATACCCAAAAATTGTGTAAGCGCCAGATATATAAATATTTGTGTATATTTTAGGGGTACGAATCAAAAGTGATTAAAGCAAGTATGTTAAACCGGTAGAATTTAACTTGTATAAGGCTATACGTTTTGGCGCGAGTTCAGTTATGGCACTAAAATGCAAGAAAATGTGTAGAATTTCTGTTCATATGACATTTTATTCTGCTTCTGTGTAAATAATTTTGTGTATCAATGACGGTGTATATGAGTACTATCATAGCTGAGTTAACCGAGTTGGAAAGTTCTTTTGCGAAAAGAATACGGCTATACATATATAAGTACATATATATTTATAATTATCTTAAAGACAATCGGATAATGAGTCCGATTGTGCCGTTCTACGGCTAATATTTACTAGCATATAAAATTTCCCTTTTATCCAATAACTTTACTAATTTTTCCTTTCTATTCCCATTTCAGGTGAGTGTGAACACTGCATTACTAAACCTAAAATCTGAAAGTAGAGTAAGTAGACATAAAAATAAATCTTTGAAACGTGGTAGTTCTTCTTTTATTTCTTACAAGAATACTACAAAGAAATGTTTCATCTTATCATTTAGGCCATCCACTAAATTTGTATACGTGTGCCTTGTACTTGGTATGAGCATATGGAGTTTCTAACCTCTTTCGTTTTGCCAAAGCAAGAATAAAGTTTTGTTTCAATTGCTTTTATCTACGTAAGTGGTTTATCCCTTATCCAGTTGTAATCATTCGGTTAGCGTGATTTGAGGTTAAGCCCGTTTGCTGCTCACAAACTCTATGCCCTCATCTCATTTGCTGCTACATAAGCCCACATGAAAGCCTAAACAGTGACACTTTGACAGCCCAGCTTTGGTTTTTATTTTTTTACATTTGGGACAATAAAAGTAACCGCAACAAAGGCAGAACAAATTTTGGGGTAAATTAGTAACAAATCCTTGGAAGTATTCTACCTATCTTGGGTTCTCATTTTTTGCTTTGAAAAACAAAAAAACGTATTTTGCAATCTTTTTCCTTACACGTGTCTATGTGGGTGCACTTGTTTTATGAGCTGAAGCCGCAGATATTAAGAGTAACAAGATTGTGTAAGGATTTAAGTTTTTCGCTTCACACGAAGGGTAAATGAACATCGTCAGTCAGCCGTTGTGGGACATTGCGACACGGTCAAGCAACTGCGACGAAGGATTAAGGATGAAAGATATTATAATACAATACAGTGATAAATGCGGTGTTGGCAAAGTTTTGGTTTTTATTGCGCATACATATGCGGATGGTGGTATGGAGTGGCACCCATGCATGTTGTTATGTATGTGTGTTGTAAGTATTCGCTATTGTATATCGGTTAGTTACTTCCATGATTCATATAAATTATTGCCAATGGCAATTTTATTGCTTTTATTAATGCGTTCTTCTTTTTCTATATAACGGTTGTTTGTAATAGTTTTACCGGTATTCGATTTATTAATTATATTTGCCAGTAAAAATGGCAGCGAGCGCGTAAATCAACAAGAAGAAGAGAATTTAAGGTGGTTTAAAAGTCGGTGATTTTTTTTAAATTTTTTTCTGATGTAACGAATGTTCAAAACTTTTTCTTTCATATGGTATAGAAGAGAACTCCAACACTGTCAGTAAAAAAATTGCACCAAATGCAGTACAACTCGATATAGTCTTTGAGCTACTTCAAACTTGCATTTTAATACACCAGATTTCAATCATACGAGGTGTGTTCAAAAAGTATCGCGAATTTTGAATTTGTTGTGGCGATATTTTGGTACTCATGTTTCTCACTCATGCCAACGAGTTCGGCCATTTTGAATGTTCAGTTAATTGTTGACAGCTGCTGTGCTTGCACGTGTTTCGGCACGTCTTCGATTTTTACCTATTCAAAAAGATGGATCAAAGAACCTGTATAAAATTTTGTTTGAAAAACGAAATTAAGTGCACGGATGCATTCCGAATATTGACTGTGTCATACGGAGAAGCTACTTTTAACCAAAGCAACGTTTATCGGTGGTAGAAATTGTTCTCAGAAGGCCGAGTGATGTGAACGACGAAAAGCATGCCGTACGCCCGAGCACTTCAACAAGAGACGAATAAATTGCTGAAGTGAAGAAAATGGTATTGACCAATCGTCGAATCACCATTAGAGAAGTTGCTGAGGACCTAGACATATCGCTGGCTCATGCCATTCGTTTTTTTTCAATGATTTGGGCATGAGACGGGTAGCCGCAAAATTCGTACCAAAATTGCTCAATTTCGAGCAAAAGCAACATCGCATGAACATTGCTAATGAGATGTTGGACTCTGTCCGCGACGACCCAAATTTGCTCCAGAGGGTCATAACTGGTGACGAATCATGGGTTTATGGTTATGACGTGGAAACCAAAGCTGAATCATCTCAATGGAAGCTGCCGCACGAACCAAGAACGAAAAATGCGCGCCAAGTTTGGTCGAATGTAAAAGTTTTGCTTACCGTTTTCTTCGACTGCAGGGGCGTTGTGTGCATTATTAGTTCCTGCCACAGGGTAAAGTGGTCAACATTACTTGCAAGTTATGCGTAATTTGCGCGAAGCAATCCGCCAGAAACGCCCGGATTTGTAGAAGAACCGAAATTGGCTCTTGCATCACGATAACGCCCCTGCTCACACATCGTTGCTTGTGCGCGACTTTTTGGCCTAAAATAACACACTAATGATGCCACAGCCACCGTATTCCCCAGATCTGATCTCCTGTGACTTTTTGTTGTTCCCGAAACTGAAGAGGACGACGCTACGGTACGATTGACGAGATAAAGACGGCATCGAAGGAGGAGCTGAACAGGATAAAAAAAATTATTTTTTGAAGTGCTTCGAAGATTGGAAAAAACGTTGGCTCAAGTGCATAATTTCTCATGGGGATTACTTTGCAGGGGGGCAAAATAGATATTAATAAATAAATAAATAATTTTTGAAAAAAAAACACAAAATTCGAGATATTTTTTGACCACAAGTCGTACTTGAGAATTTTTCAAAATATTGGGATTAAAAGTTTGAAGTTTTGATGCAGACTTGTTGATTTTGTTTTTAAATCTGGACAAAGTTTAAAAAGTGGATTTGGATGATTTATGTTTATACTTTTTTAAGAGTTAGAATTTATAGAATTTGTCAATAAAAACATGTGCTGTGCTATAGTTACTAAACGCACTGTAGTTACTGACAATTGGGTGAATTGGTCAATTCATAGCGGAGAAGATCGAGGATGTGAGTTTGAGGGGAAAAAGCACTAACTAGTACAAACGTTTTAGTGAACCATAGCAAAATAATACAAAACCACCAATTTCCGCACTGAATCACTTAAGTACTATTCGTTATTTACGAAATGCCCTACCCACAATGACATTTAAGTGGGCGGAGATACATCGATTGATTGGTAGACGGTTGACATGTCATGTCATATGACTTTTAGGAACCGTTTTGGTAGACTCGTTAGACATAATTACCTTTACAATGGCAGCAGTAGAAATAATGTTGCCCGTTTTTGGGTTTTTTATTTTCTGCAACATTAGCGAAATTATCGAGTGGAAGCCTAGCTGCAGTGAGTGGATACTCTCTATTACCTCCTAACAATGGCATTGTCGTCCATTGTTCATTGACTATTGGTTTTGTTAATTTTGCTTATATTCTTTCCACATATTCTAAGCATTTATACAACCACTCGAGTAATCCTATGTTACATACACGAGTCAATAAAAGGAACAATACATTCGGCCGCTTAATGATGACTGTAATATTCTTATTGCTTGTAAGTGACTTCTTCATTGCCAAATTATTGTTGAAGTTTAGCTGTTTCTTCTTATGCTAGAAAGGATGGAGGAAGAAACATAGAACACCGAGACATAAAAAAGGAAACCAAATTATCTAGAAGACAATAAAATAACATAAGAGTAATCAAGAAGAAATTCTTAAGGTACCGTCGGACCGGGAAAACACAGAGCTTTTAGGAAGCCTGCCTAAATAAAGCATTTGGCAAAAGAATCGCCTCGGCATTAATACAGTGGGCTACTCCTCACCAAATCAGGACGTGTGCTAGATGTAGATCTTTGTTGTTGTTGTTGTAGCAGCATAAAGATTCCCTATACTTACATACGGGGAATCCTGCTGGATCGACAGTCCTTGGCCGGATCTAAGTCCGGGTCGTTTCGGTAACGTAGAAGCGACTGTCGTGCAAAAGCCTTTGTTCAGTATGTTTGGCTTCTTGTGATGTTCTTTCATATAGTCTGTTTTGTTCATAAAAACCCTCTTCCACCATAAAAACTTTTGTTCACTCGTAAAAGAAATATTTCCACAGTCTCTACCAGTGCGCCAATGCAAAAGCTTCTTGTAGTTTTCTTTGCTGTATCTGCGGGGTTAAAAGATGAGCAATTCAACTGCGAAAAGCTTTCATGTAGAGGTCATCATGGATTAATCGCTACATCGACCTACTTGTAGAATACTTCCCAGGTATCTAGTCATCACCTTCTGGTTTCTCAAGGACAACTTTTATGGGTCTTCTTCGAGTCGATGCTAGATCCTCGGATCGTGCATAAAACAAAAACAAAATTAGACGTGCGTCTTGCATCTACCGCAGCTTGATCGATCTGGTTTGGTGTTTTCCGACCAGCAGACAACCAAGTAGCTTAATGTATTCTTTTGTCCTGGAGTCTGGTGCTGCAGGCTACTGTTATTCGGGCTCCCGCGAAGTCGATCAGCCTCATTTCGTTACAGGATGTTTCGTTGTGCAGGCTGAATTTCTTGACTGTGAGACGAAAATCTCCTCCTTGTCCACCGTGGTATTGAAGTGTTCAAGCACGAGTTTACGTCGTGGCAGGGGCAGCGTTCATAGGAATGTTCCAGGCACTCGTTAAATAAATCTTCGGTCGCATCGTCTTTCTCTTCCGACGAGGCGTGTGCGCAAATGAGCGAGATATTGAAAAATCTTGATTTGATGGGGATTATTGCGAGACTATAGTCCACCGGAGTGAACAAAAGTACTTGGCGACGAAGTCTCTCTCCCTCAAGAAATCCAACACCGAATTTGCGCTCCTGTACATGGCAGCTGTAGTAGATGTCACGAAGTCTAATGTTCTTCTTGCCTTGCCCCGTCAATCGCATGCCTTGAATGGTGTCACCCTTTACTCTTACAAGGACATCGCCTAGGCGGGTAGAGGCACCGTTCCCATTAAGGGACCGAAGAGTTCCGGTGCATGCCGCCAAATCATAGTCCTTAGTTCGTTCACTATGGTTGTCATCAGAGTAGGTAGCTCTCATCTGAGGGTTTGCTTCCTTTTTCATTGAGGCCGGTTGTTCGGAAGCTACCCAGCGGGTCCATGGGCGAAGCCCGGAAGTTGTGAGCTGCTTGAATGATATGCAGAAGAATCGTCCTTATCACTCCCAAGTGTGTAACGATCAGGAACGTTCCCCACTTGCGTCTACTTCTACACATGTAACCGTCCTCCTCATACTTTCTAACTCTATAAAACGATTTTAGACACAGCCAATAGAAGATCCTTGACTTTAGGTACAGCCAAATTTCCGAATAAGCAACGGTCGTGTGACCAAAATTAATATTTTGGCTCCAATCTTAGCAATTTTTAATCCTTTTTAAGTAATTTCGAGTATGCAGTTTTAAAGTCCTTCGAATTTTGGTACAACGAAGATTTAAGAGGCAAGAAACTTCTGTGTTTAAGACCCTAAACTTGATAGGAAAGTAAACTTGATAGGAGAACCCCCTATAAAGTTGAAAGTAGCTTTCCTCAGTAGCTGATATTTGTAGTCAGACTAGGCAATTTTTCTTTTCAAAATCGACTCCTGAAAAGATGAAAACAATAAAAGTACTTGAACTAATTTGTATGATAATAACTAAATATGAAAAACTAAACATTTTCGAATGTTTAATGAATTGAAGAAGCTCACTTGCCATGTGTGACCTCACCAGTAGGCCAAATTTAAGTAGACTAGCAACGAATAGACATTGTGCGTTCCGGTAGAGAAATGAAGTGAACCTAATTCTTAAAAATAGGGCATAATAAAGACAAGAGGCAAGCGAATTTCTGAACAATACTTTGGTAGTTAGAAGCAGTTTGTGAAAATTGTACTATATATGTACATATTTTCAAAATTTTTTTAAGCGTGTTGGTCAAGAGTCATGAAAAAGCGTTTAAGTGTGTTTTTGTGTTTATTTTTGTTTTCGTTAAAGTTGAGAGGTGAGCTGGTTTTGCGTTGAATTCTACATAGTTTAGCTTTGGCAGTCTACATTGACCGCAGTGACAAAGTATGCCAAATTTATTTAAATAAAGTCATTTACTCGTAAAACAGCAGTACAAAATGTGATAAATTAATGGTATGCTCAGTTGAAATCTAATTTCGTTTAATTAACATAAACTAGTGACCAGCAGCTAAGTGCGACGAAGTAAGTATTGCGCAGTGCCGTGAAAATAAATCGGAGCAATCAAATTTTCTATACCTACACGAAATTTGAACTCATTTCACTTCTCCTCACTTCTGACGAAGTTACTATGTATTTATTTATTTGTGAATATAATTCAAAAATGTACAAGAATTAAATTGCATTGGATTTATTAGAAATCACGCGTGAGGGGAAAATGGCGCTTGTGGGTGGCGCTTGATGAGTATCGTGTCGTATCACACAAAGTGTTCATAAAAAGAGCACATTCGTGAAGAACTTTGTACACTAAGTGAGTAGATTTGTATGACAGTGAACCAGACGCCAAATTTGAAGAATATTTTTAAGAATACATATTTAATTTTCGTTTTTGTTTGCATTTTCATTTTATTAAATTTAGGCTAAACAAAAGCTAACAAAAACTAGAGATGCAAAATGAAGATAATACCTCAAGATAAGCCTTAGAAGTAAGTGGAAAGGGAAAATTCTCAGAAAAAAGTGGCAATATTAAAAATAATAACTCCCAAAAAAAGCAATAGCAAAGACAAAAGCCAAGAATATGACTGATCTCTTTTCTAACGATTTAAGATTAATCAGTAATGAGTGAATGTTATACGAAGTGACCCATTTCCTTGCAACATGAAGCTCCTCAATCCTAGCTACTTTAAATTGATCGATGGGAAGCCTAATAAAGGCAGCATCAGCGAATGAGGGTGCACAAAAGAAGTCGAAAGCAATTTTAAGTTCTTACCATTTAAAAACTTTTGTACTCGCCGGTAGTTATCGTCTATCTCATCTCGTGGTAGGTCCAGGGAAAATGCTGTTTCGACGGGTTGGTACCAAAGGGAGAGGACTGTTACGTGAGTGGGTTTAAGGAGGCATGTGAGTAGGTGGATAGTACCGTGTGAGATACCTTCACAGGCTGGACATATGCTGAAATAGGTATAGAGTTTAACCGTAGCCAAATGGGTTGGTATATAACTACTATTCGGGAGTGCGTAGGCTCGAATCTCCGTGCATGAAACAGCAAACTGATAGATAATGTGTTTTCTAATAGCGGTTGCCCCTCGGCAGGCAATGACAAACCTCCGAGTGTATTTCTGCCATTAAAAAGCTTCTCATGAAAACCATTTGCCGTACGTTCAGTCATGGCTTTCACATGATAACCGACGCCAAATGAAATGCCTAGTGAATCCACGTTCTTTCCATTTGGTATTTTCAACGCAGTGGTGGGGTTGCGCCTTTCTTTGTGACTGCCCTCTGCCGTTGTAGAGAATACATTCAGATACGGTGCGCTTATCTTCATTCGTGAGACATGACCAGTCAGTGGAGCTGCTGAATTTTTATTCGCTGCGCTATGTTCGTGCCTGCGTACATCCCATACAACTCATCGTTCAATCGCCTTCGATACTCGAAGTCGCAAATGCGCAAAGATCCATAAATCCGCAAAATCTTCCTATCGAAACTCCAAAGGCCGAGTCATGATGCAAGTCTCTCAAGTGTGATTTTTGTGAAATTGATTTTTTATAAATTGAATATGAGTATAAGGATGAGTATGATTAGGAGTATGAATACAATTGCTATTACGAACAGCATACGAATACAAATGCGAAAGCGAATATCAATACACATCCGAATATGAATACACGTATGAATATGAGTATGAGTATGAATATGAGTACAACTGCTAATATAAATGCGAATATGAAGACGAATATGAATATGAGTATGAGTACGACCATGAGTATGAGTAGGAGTATGAGTATGATTATGAATAGATGTAAATATGAATACAATTGCTAATATGAACAATATTCGAATGAAAACGAATACGAATACAAACACGAATATGAGTACATGTATGAATATGAGTATGAGTATGAGTAGAAATATGAATAAAATTGCTAATATAAGTGCGAATATGAATACGAGTGTAAATATAAATATGAATATGTGAATTAGTAAGAGTATGAATATGAGTATGAGTATGAGTCTGAGTATGAGTATGAGTAGGAATATAAATAAAATTGCTAATACATATGCGAATATGAATACGAGTGTAAATATAAACATGAATATGTAAATTAGTAAGAGTATGAATATGAGTATCAGTATGAGTCTGAGTATGAGTATAAATATGACTACGGATATGAGTGCGTATATGAATATGAATGCAAATACAAATATGAATATGAGTATATGTAAGTATGAGTATGAGTATAAGTATAAATATGAATATGAGTATATGCAAGTATGAGTGTGAGTGTAAGTATGAGTATAAGTATGAATACAAATGCTAGTACGAGTAAAAATACACTTGTATTACAAAAATTGTCATATTAATCCATTATGGAGAAAAGCACCGAATTAGAGTTTAACCAAATTATGCATATTTATTTTGGTAAAGTAGTAACTGGGCACTGAGAATACTAAAATCCTTTCATTCACCTTTTTATAGCTCAATCTATAACTAGCAACCAAAGCCATGAAAGCCCGGCCGCATGGTAATGCTAACAGACAATTTGTTAGAGGTCCCTTAGGACATTTGGTAATTTCGCTTTGTAATGGAAATGCCTGCGAAGTTTGTAGCTTTATTTGCGATCAGTTTATTATACGCACATACGCATACATGGCAGCTAAAACAAACACAGCAGCTGGTAATCACTCTGCTCTGTGTAAAAGTTAAACATCGTAAAAATCCAGCTTGGTACAGCAGCAGACATTGTCATTTTATGATGTAATCTTACACGGGCGCCTCTGGCAACATAGAGTGCAGTCAAAAGCAACAATTCATACAAGCTCATAATATGTGTACGTGTGCGTGTGGTATATTTATTTTTGCTCTCATTCCCTGGTGCGTTTCTATCTGGTATGATAAATATAAACAGCAACAAAAGCGCCACTTCGTACGTCTACTTTTAAGTTTTCTATTAACAGAAGTTGCCAGCAATTTCCTTTGACCTTCTTCTACCCACACACACACACACACACACAGGCGCGCACACACAGAGCAAGTGCTTTTATAGCGGGAAATTAACGCTGATGATAGTAGAAAGGACTAGAAAAAGGGAGAATCATGCACAGCAGCAAGCAGCAAAACGACAGCATTGTGCGCATGTGAGCGTTTATTTCATTTCATTTAGAATAGTGAGCCAACAGCAGGCCGCGCCATCTTTAGCTGCTTTTCTTTAGCTTTGCAAAGAAGGAAATTAATTAAAACTCCATAAAACTTACTGCATTCATTTACTCATTCATTCACCCGCTCATTCAATCCTCTCACCGTGTGTGTGTGTGTGAGCGTTGGGTACAAAGGGCGTGCAAGTAGAGTTAGTGGGAAGGCGATAAAAGTGTGTAGCATACGAGTAGGTAAAGCAAAAGCAAGAAGGAAAGTAGGAAGTTTGAAGGAAAGTATGAGCGCTGTGTATAAAACAAGGCAAGGCCAAATAAATCCAGCAAAGCAAGGCGAGGCGCGTCCTTATCTTGATTTACAGCTTTGAAGAGCAATTCAACAACCAAGCTGCTGGCAATCCTGCGTTTGTTCACTTCACTTTTCCCTCTCTCTCACTCTCTTTCCTCTCTCCCGTTTACATCTGCCAGCAGTGCTAGCCTGCCCACAATTCGAATGTACAAGTTGCCTTAACCTCAGCTGCTTGCAGTCCTATCTATGCCACATGCTTGCGACTCCAGTGTTATGCTGGAAAAATTAAGAAGAAAGAATACCAACAAAGTTCCATTGGTTGCCGTGTTAAGGGTGCCATTAGTGGTTGGCGCGTAAAATCAAAACAATTTAACAGTTTCACCGACTTCCCGTCTTTAATTGAATGCTTTTGTTATTTCTGCCATACCATCACCCGTTGCCACCAGAAAGCAACACTCCACTTGTATTTGTTGCATAACTATTAAAATCTTGAAAAACTGTGCGTTGTTGATTTTTGTGATTTTAATGCTTTTGGTGAATTCAGTAATCAACGCTTGCATTTCTACGGCTTTAGCCGTAATGCATGTACCTGTATGTATGTATGTATACAATTTTACGAGTATGCGATTATCTCAGCAAAATAATTAGTGTGGGTCTGTTAGCCGCTGCTTGGCATTCGCGAAATTTTGGAAGATTAAGTTGTTCCCTTTTAATGTTTCTCTTCCTGTTCTTTAGAACATTTCTCACTTGTGTTGCGGTTAACTGGCGTTTAAAGGGGGGTTTAAAAGAAAATAAAAGATCAAAGTTCATCAAGATCGCCAATGTAGAAAATTAGAAAAAAAAGAAAAGAGTTGTAGTAAAGAATATATATATTTTTTTTTGTCGGGAGAGACTAGCAAGTGCAGCACTCAGACACAATTAAAACCATTGTACAGCACTCGGATTCCCTTTTTTCGACCTCCGAAGCAATCTGAGGAGATCTTGTGTTGCCAAGGAGCTAATGTGGTCGCTTCTTAACACATCAGTACCAAAGACCTCAAGCCTGATTCGAGCGAAGGCGGGGCAGACGCACAGAAAGTGGTCCGCCGTCTCATCCTCCTCTCCACATGCTGAGCAAAGTGCACTGTCTGAGATGCCCACCTTTTCCATGTGCTTTTCCCATAGACAGTGGCGCGTCATCAGTCCAACCAGCCTCCTACAGTCCCCATTGCTTAGTGACAAGAGGAACTGCGACAGTCGGTCTGACATTGCAGGTAACATCAGTTTTGTCCATCTGCAGGCTCTTTCAGCCTGCCAAGCTCGCTTGTGGGTTACAGTAACCCGTTTGCTAACCGTGGCTTTGAAGTCTGCAGACGGGAGTGGCCGAACGGGCTCCGGGTCAAAAAAGTTGGCCTCAGATCCCAGTCTGGGTACAGAGTCAGAGATCTCGTTACCCGCAGTAAAGCATAGAGAGCATATATAGAGGCCTCCTGTCTCATGGCATGCGCCAATCTTTTCGAAGAAACTTTGTCGCAACTCCAGCTCAATTCCTCGAAGGCGTGTCGAGTCTGCTACCTCAATTGAGTGCATACACTTTTCGTCTCGAAATGCCGTGGAAAAGCAAACCAATCGCTTCAGATTGCGTTTCAGACTAGTACCTAAAATCAATCTATATTCCTAATTTGCAGTCCTTTTTTGCCCTATCTACTACAACCAACAACGAGGCCTAATCCTTCTCGGATAAAGAAAGCTCGTCTACAGCCGCAAGTCTATGCAGATTGCGACCGCTGCCCACTTCTTTATTTAGCCAGCTTAGAAGGGCGCCTGCTTTAGCAAAACAATGTAAAAATCGGTTGCTGCTGTAATCACAGAACTAAAGGGTTTTCCAATAAGAGGTGTTATTCCCGTAAAAGATCAATGGTTTCGTTGCTTGTGCGGCACGTATTCTCCAAGCAGCAATTTGCAAGTGACATGCGATATATCTACGCATTCTTTCCAGGCAGATTCCATTCGATCTTACCTTTCCGTGACAATTCATGTGTCATTCAGTTATCCTCTTCATCCTTATAATCTGGTACACAAATGAGTTGGTGCCTGTTCTACTTAGCAAACTTCTCTATAGTATGTAAGCAGAGGTCACCTTGACACAACTTCAGGCTACCTTTTTATTAATTTACAAATCATTTGTGAATACTTGGCTTTAAACGCTGATGATGGCAAAGGGGGAAGCCTACAACTCCCTTGATCCAATTATATATTCTTCAGATGCATAGAAGCGGCAAAAGGTCTGATTGCGAGTAAACTCCTATGTTACAATGATTTTGGGCAATAAATGAAATGAAATGAAATGAAATTGCGAGTGGAATGCAGACATAAATTTTCAATAACAACCGAAAATGAAAACGAAAATTTCTTGATTATCTTTAAATATGTACCCGTATAAAATTGCTGAAAATTATCTTTATTTTTTATCAGCTCAAAATCTTTCCGATATGAATGCACTAACATCACTTTGCCGAAAATATGCTTTCGTAATTTGTAAATCAGTTATATATTTGTACAATCAAATAAACGAAAATGCAAATGGGAATGTTTCAAGAAAACATTCAACCAACCAACCAGCACAATGAGACATTCAATGAAGTACCGAAAACTTATTCAGTTAACCCACTTCACAGCAGTCATGAAATCACAAAAACCACTCAAAATGGGGTCCAACGACACACACAACCCAACCATCATCACCTGTCGCGTTACCCAACTTTCCAAACCCTGCCCACAACACCCACCTGTCATCTGATAATGCTCCAATTTGGCTCACAAAGCCATTGGCATTCCTTTTCGGAATCTTTTTACGGGAACTGTGGTCGCTTTCTGTGTGTTCTTGTGGTTGTGCTCACAAAGCAAAAGGAAAAAAAAACATACACACGCAAGCCTTTGACTCCAAAATGATGCGCACAAAGTAACTAACGCTTGCTGAAATGTATGTATGCTTCCAGGCGCGTCACAAAAAAAGGGGAAAATCAGAGCACAAAAAGCCACAAATATGCCAACCACTTGAATGCGTCTTTGTCAGGGTCCCAAAGCTGCTTTCAGCTACACCCACACACGCCCCCCACAAGCACACGTCCATCCATCGCACTGTCATTTTGACATGCCTTCTGTTGTCTTGGCTTTCCAAATGCGCGCGAAATATTTAAATTATGCCAGCAATGGCGCCGGCAAAGGGAGAGTGAGAAAATTAACGAAAAATTCCCACTGCCTTAGCTGGCTGTCAATAACAGCCTTGATGAGTGAAATCCGGCTTACGCGAGAGTGTATTTGTGCCGATGCAACAGTTACATTAAGTACAACAAAGCGAAGGAGGAAGCACAAATTTCACATAGGATGCTGGGAATAAAATTTTGCGAGGAATGTTTCTTTTTATAGTGTTTTTCCTGGTAGGTGAAAAATAAAGATTTGGGAGGTGGTTGTAACGAAGGATATTTGGGAAGTAAATATTAGTTTGATAGAAACAATATGAGAGGAAGTAGAGCCGTTCCATGTCAGAAGATCCCAGTATTTTAGACATTGTCGTAAATTTTTCTTTAATTTTCTTTAGTATAATAAGACGTAAACTGAAAGAATTAAAAAATTTATTACTTAGAGATCTTATTTCCCATTGAAATTTTATTGGAATAGCTTCGGCTCTTTGAAGCACTTATGTGGCTTGCATTTTATACTTTCCATACAGTAATGAAAATACAGTAAAATAATTTTGAAAATGGCAGTATGGTTTTTCAAAATATTCCCTTTATAAATCAATACAATTTTGCATTCGCTTGAATTTTAAATTTTTAAATTTTCAATATTTGAATTTTCAATTTTTGAATTTTAGAGGAAGTTTTACCACTCGGAAGTGAATACCTTCAAAACGATCTGTTTAATGCCTTATACAGCTTCAACGTGCATCATCGATTGTTTTTGGCACAACTGCTTTTGGAGAGCCTTTACGAAATTCATCGTGCAAAGATCGGCGGCCATGTTGGAACTTTTTTTTCCAACGTTTCACAGTGGCTAAATGTGGTACTTCAACGCCAAAAGTTGAAGTAAGTTGATCAATGCCACGGTTTGGCATTTTGCACTACCACTAGTTTTTTAGTGATAGTTAAAATAAGGGTTTCATTATCACGAAATCTTCAGTTTGCCAGTATTTTAACTATTCACTAATTAATTCAATAAATTATTTAGTGCACTGGGTGGGTCCCTGCACTGCTGCTCCGATAATCCACGTCGAAAATTGTATTATAGTAATCATCGAATGATAATTTCAACGAGTCAATCCCATCTTTTGGGCAGGATACGTTTTTCAACTCACTAAAAAAGAACAAATAAAGCTCGTAAGTGATAAAAATATCGAATTAAAGGCTCATCGCACGTTACAAAGGTGTGAATTATAAATGATAAACATTTTTTTTTTAATTTTTTTTTGTAAAAAATATACTTTTTAAGAACTTTAAATAATAAAACTTTTTTATTTCATTCTATAATTTTTGAAAAACACACCTTTCAGATTTTTTATGTTCCTTATTTTTATTAGCTGAGTTACACCTGAAATTTCGATTTTCATAATTTTTCGAGTTATATGCAGATACGTACAAATGAAGTTGAAGAATTATTTTTTTCATAAAATTAAATTTTTTTGTGTTAATATATTCTACCCAAAAAACTAAAATTCTTTTGTTTTTAAATGATAAAAAGAAGAATAGGAGGTATTTGACTTTACAAAACTCCAATCAAAAATTGTTATTACTGACTAAACAACAGAATTACAAAATGTTTTGACGTGATAACGCCTTATAATTCGATGTAGCCAGCTGCACGCATCAAAAAATGCGTCGTTATCTGGCTCATGCGTCATTACCTTGCTTGAACTGCAAGCGAGTGTGCGGAACGAACGACAAAGAGGCACAATCGGCCCCCGCGTTCGGCAACGTTCGACATCTGGCTCTCTCCTACTTGAGTGAGCATATATATGTATGTATATGCGCATATGTGTATAAATTCGCATATTTGCATTTGCATATGCCTTCTTCCTGTGTGCATGGTAATGAACCATTTCTCTGTTGAGAATAGGACGATGATAGGAAAAGTAGGGAATGAAAGGGAGTGTTTCGAGAGTAATGTGTCTTGAAAAAGTCAAATCGATGATGTTGCTGACTTATTAACATCTGATGCTCAATCGAAATTGAACATATCTTTCAAGCATTTGATAAATGTTTCGTCATTTTTCACGTTTGTGTAAATGTAATTTGATCAATTCCATTGCGATTCTATTTACCTCCTTCTCTATATCCATACAAAATATCTATCAAACAAATAAAATTAAAATTTTCTTTTGAAAAATGCAACCATTCCATCAGTATTTTCTTATGACGTTGTCACGTTAAACTATCGTCAGTAAACCGACTTTACAGACAACCTCTTTTTTGCTTATTAATTTTTACAACATCTCAATAATATTATCCTAAATTCAGGTCGATCCGAGTAATAGTTTCCGAATAATAGTTTCGGAGATACAGCCTTTGGAAGGTGTGCGCTCCAAGCCACTTTTATTGTTACTCAAAACTTTAAACGCGTTTTTTCGGAACTGTGTTCTCAAAGTCGGTTGTCAAATGTTCTCGAAAACTACTCAACCGATCTTGATGAAATTTTACACAGGTGTTCGAGATACAATTTACTCGTGCTTAAACGAAGCATTTTTTTTTTCAATTACAACTATTTAAAAAAAAAAAAAAAAAAAATGTCAAGCAAATTTGGGCAAAATTTTCATTTTTTTGGAAAAATGTCTGCCAAAACTCAAATTTTTACTTTTTTTCTTTTCTTCGTTCAAGCATGAGTTTATGGTCTTAACTGAAATACTTATTTTTGTTTTTTCATTTTCGATGATCCTGTCAGGAGTTATGCTGACAACGCGAACGCACCTTTTTTTCGAAGGGGTCACGCGAAATGACGTCACAATTTCAGAAATTATTCTTTAAATATGTATTTCTAAGACAGAAAAAAATGTGAGCCGTCATGGGACGCCTGGCAGATGTGAAACATCGTGTATGTACAAGTAATATACATTAAGGATAATATTATTACAAGAATTAAATATAGCCTAATGAAAAAATGAAGTATTACGAATTTCTTACAGAAAATGGTAACTTTATTTAATAAACATTTATTTACATGTGATATCAAAATTCGATATTAATATCAAGCCACAATTTAAATATTTTCATAATTAAAGTGCGTTACAAAAGTATTGGATGAAATATTATCAAGATATCTCACAAATACAGCATCTATTGTTGTTCCATATTTGGTAGTAGATTCTCTTGGATTTTTGTTGATTTCCAATTGAAATTCTTTTTGAAGCGTGCTTTGAGTGCTGAATTTGAATTTTCAGGTGGCGCAAAATTAATCATCCATTAAAATATGCCATCATTAAAATATGCCTTACTCCATAGGCTTAAACTTTTTATTCAATTTCAACGTTTGCTCATTACGAGCTGGCATATCTCGAATTTGCTATTAAATAAGTTTGCACTTTTCATTTCGAATTAATAAAGCAATAAATTTGGCATTGCAAAATAGTTCCACTTGGTTTAAATAATTGAGTAATGAAACTTCTTTCTGCTGTGGCTCTGCTTTCTATGACCTGTTGATATTTTTCAACTCAAACACTGACCTTCGTCATTTCTTCGCACAGAGAGCGCGCCTCAAAGGTGCCCACTCTAGCCAGCCTTCCAGTTTCCCATGAATTCTCTGTAATCGAATTCCTATTATCTACATAGCAAATTACCGAACACATTCAAAATCACATAACGCACCAACATTTACTAAGCACTCACGAGCATCCAACTTGCCGCTCTTTAGCAACTCTACATTTGTCTCTCTACCATGGCACACATATTAACGCACTTTAACCCACATCATTTGTGAGTTGTTCCTTTGAAATTGGCAAATTGCAAGCGTCGCCACGCCAACGATTCGGTTTACAAGTGAGCCTATAGATGTTTCACATCAAAAAGTTTGACAGAAAAGCGATCACATAATACTGAAAATGCATCCTGAGTAGTTGAAGGCTAGTATCGCGCACGTCTCAGTTTTTTTACAGTCGTTCAAAATTTCCAAATTGCGGTCATTGAAATCTTTATTTTGTTTTTAAAGGAATTGTATAAGTCAAATTTCCGAATTCCGTAAGGATCAGGAACATTTTAACCTTCTAGCTTCCCTTTTTATGCTTCAATTTGACCACTTTTCTGAGAAAATTACAAAAGGTCCTTTTAAAAAAGGCCTTTGAACACTAAAATTTTTCTACTGAAAATGTGTACCAGGAAATTTGATTCTATATTCTAGACTATTGACACAAAAACCGTCAATTTAAGCGTTTACTCGCAATTCACAGTGATACTGGCCCATCCATAGAAAATTTAATATTGAATATTTGTGTTGATAGTAAATTAAACAGTAAATTTAAGTGAGCATTGTTTGCTTTTCTCAATTTGTTGTGCTTCGTAATGAATTGCGTGTAATAGAGTTTAAATTTTATCTGAAAATGTTTTAAGTAACTATTAAAATATTTATAAGTGAATTTAGATGCAGCAATCAAGGTAAAATTTATAAATTATTTAATTGTGAAAGCAAACGGTAGCACAGCCCATAACGCAGAAAAAATATTATTTTATGAATAATTTGCAAAATGCACTTCATTAGCGTTTTTAATTGGCGGTCATTAAAAATAAATTAATCAAAAATACAATAATTGTAATCACAATGAGGCCAGAATACGTAGTCATGCCAACAATAAAAAAATTAATATATTTTATCATATTGTAGGGAGTTTTTTATAATTTGTAAAAATACAAATAAACCGTAATTAATTTCATTTATTGACTACAGCTGCTGCCAATCACCATTGCTGTGGGTTATTCGCATAAACATATTTTTCGCATTTTACATGCATGCGCATCATGCCACCAATTTGCTTACATATATCTATCTGCTAATTTTGCTCTTCATGTTGGTGGTTTGCGGCAATCATTGCCCTTCATTAAATTTTTTTTAATATATTGGATTTGCTTGCCTACTTTGCCTGCGTTAAATTTATATCCAAAGTAAACAAATTTGCTGCAAATTCATGGCTCAATAGTAAAAAAATGTTAAAGAGCAAAACTAAAAAAATATATATGCATGTATTAAAAATTATATATGTATGTATTAAAAACTAAATGAACTGGAACATAAAAAAGGAGGCAAAAGGCTTAAACGTGTGAAAAAGCATACATTAAGGCGTTTCGTGTGTGGTTTAAATGGATCGCGTGTCTGCTTAGCGTGAATGCATGAAACTTAACTTTCGTTTATCAAAATTATTGTTTTTTGTTTTCGCAAAGTGTGATTTTCATGAAGCTTTTATTTCCAAAAGGGCAGACAAATATCATTTCTTTAAGAAAGAAACGACGCTCTATACTCTTTAGAGCGCTGCAGGGATGGAAAATGATGGAACAACAGCATAGTAATATATAATAGTTTTTTTAACACCGCTACTGATTTTTGTAATAATTAAACTTTCCCACATGGTGCACCAATTTCACATAATTGCATATAAAACGAGGCTTTGTTAGGTCATATTGTACAAGGTGGCGCCAAATTATTCACTCTATTAAAAAAAAAAAAATTCTGTAACTCTTCGCCAACCTGTATGCTGTTTTTGTGGAAGTTCAATTCAAGCCTACTACCAAGCTACCCAAGCTACAAAGTATCGTATATTATTGAAAAGCAAATTGTATGGCAAATTTTTTATTTAAATACACGGTTCAGTTTATTAGTAATGTAATATAAGAGTAAAAAGAAATATAATTATGTTTTAGACTTATAATAAACGAAATAAACGAAAAATAAACTCACCAAAAGAGGTGAGTACCAAACCCAATAGTGCTAGTACTCTCAGAAGGTATACCTACGATTAAAACTACTCGCATCTATGTGAACTATGAATGGGTACCATAAGACATCTTCAGTAAACAAACATCATTAATCATTTTTCGGTACTTCCCATCGGTTAGTTTTCAGAAGATGATCAATAATCCTGTTATAAATATTATAAAAATTCCGCCTCCATCATGCCAGAAAATGTTCTCGATTAGTTATAAATGAGGATGTATTTCGTACTCTTCTGCCCTTCTTCTTCTTGATTGACACGATAACCGCTTAAACGATTTTGGTCCAGTTTAATAAAGCGCGTCAGTCGTTTCTTTCTTGTGCTATCCGGGTCCAGTTGGAAACACCAAGTGAAGCCAAGTCCTTGTCGACCTGATCTTTACAACGCAGAGGAGGTGTCCCCTTCCTCTTCCTCTGCTACCACCAGCTGGTACCGCATCGAATACTTTCAGAGCCGGAGCGTTTGTATCCATGCATCTTTATTCGTTGTGCTATGCCTATGTCGCCGTAAAGCTAATACAGCTCATTGTTCAATCGCTTACAACACTCCCCGTTACCAACGCGCAAATGTCCAAAAAACTGGCGCAGAATCTTTCGCTTAAACACTACAAGCGGCGCCTTATCAGATATGTCCACGCTTCTGCGCCATACGTCAGGACGGGCATGATGAGAGCCTAGTAAAGTGTTAGTTTTGTTGGTCAGCTGTAAAATAGACAAAAAGATAGTGTGTGTCGCTTCTCTTTTCTGCCCTCTGTCCTTACTTCAGATTAAAAGTAAATTACAAATAACTTTATTCTCGATGAATTTCGCCAGCTGAGATCTGTGCTGCGAGCAAAGCAGTTGAATCGGCGGCCGCACTAGTGATTCTTAAGTCTCAAGTGAATACAGCTGCCTTAAAGCTGAGATGATCATAACATTGATATTGAAGATGAGTACTCTCTGCGAAATCAACTTTCAAAAACCTCTTAACGCTGGCAAAGGTAGATTGTAAACTAATAGTGGGTCTACTAATGTGCCATTGTCCTATAAAACTATATTCAAGTCACGACGAAACTTTGTTGGCAAACACAATGGACTTATTTTACTCTGAAGGTATCTGATAATTGGCAAGAGTGATTTATGGCCAGTTACAGCATTCTTTTCTTCGATCATAGAAAGATCAAAATTTCAAAAAATGTTTAAATGGTTCACTCACTGAATGACTGAATAACAATGTAGGGCTTTAAACAGGCTAAGGCCGTCTAACTCTCAACTTTAAGAAGTTTAATTAGAAAAGTGTTCTTATTAAGCAGATGGAAATGGCTAAATTTACGTCTGAATCTGATCGGTATACACTGACTGCCTCGAATAAGAAGAAGAGATAGTGCAACAACATTTTAGAAAAGATGTGTCAAGCAAAGAATACCTGAGTTGAGTGCTTCACCACTCAGCAAAATATGATATTTCGATTTATTCCTAACAAGAAAACAGTCCATTGACCGATATGCAAAGTGAGAAGAATCCAAGACGTATGATTTTTGTTGTTGCAATCAAAAACAGTTTGCTTATAAAAAAAGCTTAATAGCCCGAACTATTTTATTTACTCCAAAAGGCGTTACAGTTACTCAAAGATATGCACATATCTACATATTAGTTTGAGCAAATTGTACAGCGGAGAGAAATCCTCCCATACATCATCCTCCCTGTACGTGGCGTTAAAAGAGTCGTACAGCCTCTTTTTCACACATGCTTTTTTTTTGCTCTACTCAAGCTGCAAATTTCAGTTTTCCTTCGGTTTGGGTTCATCAATTTTCATACATTTTGCCTGTAGGTAAATCCATTCCTTCCGGTAATTTTCATTTTACGTTCCTTGCGAAATGAGCGAGCGTGCTTTTATTCTGCCTTATTTTTACTGTTATTGCTCGCTTAAAAATTTGCCATCATATCGTAAATACTGGAAGAATCCAGATAATTGCGTTGAGGTGACAAAGAAATAAAAAACGCGTAAAATTCAAAATTCGCTAAGGCTGTAATAATATTTTATACCCAATACGGCATTAGGTTGGTGGCAATAGTTGCCGCTGGGGCAATGGCATACGTAGACAAAAGTAAAGGGAAATTTGCCCAATATTTTACAAATAGTTTAGTTACCTAGTTTTTCACTTATAGTAACTAGCCTGTAGAAGTTGAATTATTAATTGGATAGCTTTTCGATTGCACAAAGTTGGGACATATTTCCAATCTTCGAAAAGGTAATGTCTATTAGATGCCTGGTTTGGTGGCAAGCTCTTCAGAAGTGCTAAAATATCACTAAACTGGCGGAGGGTGCAAGGGACTGTATGTATTTGCATCACCGGATCATGTAGGATTTATCCTAGTGCTGTCCTGAATGTCGTTTTGCACTTACTTCCCATCGACTTTTACGTTACTTGCATCACTGCTTAAAGTGCAATCAGGCAAAAAGAGGTTGGCCTCTGGAATCTCTCAATGGATATGGTAGCAATTTTAGGCAGTTAAACCTGTATTTCTCTAAACTTCGGATAAATCTCTCTATCTGCAAACTGAAGTTCCAAGGCTTCAAGATAGAATCGGTTGTCGGGGGTTTTTAAATCAGCCAATTTATACATTTCCTTAAAATTACCGAATACTGTTAGTTGCTTCCATGAAGAAGTCTTTGCGAATCTGCAGGCCTGCAAAATGCTTATTGTACGTAGGAGCGAGAGAGACATTAACATTTTTTCCGATAGTCAAGCCACGATCAAGGCTCTGATGACGCAATCGTACATATCCGAATTAGTCAACTCCTGTAAGGAGCAGATCAAATTTCTTGGGTGTGCATGTAATATTTCTCTGATCTGGGTTCCAGGACATAAGGACATAAGGAGACTGAATTGGTCTCAGAGACCTCGTATCCGGTCATCGTCATCCCCCTGACAGTTGTTAAAAGGGAATTGCTCAAGTTATTTCTCAGGAAAAGTGAAACTTCATTTCTTTTCATGTCTTATTTCGAAAACCCTTTGGTCCATTAATGTAGGCAAAGGACTCATAAAGTCCTGGCTACCCTACGCTATTCAACTTCCAAACTCTTAGCTGTGTTGACCGGTCATTGGACGATCGGCACATACGCGGAAAGCTAAGTTAACCATTTAACCCCCTTTGTAGAATTGTGGGGACCTTTTATAGAACGAGACTGTTAAGCACTTTTTCTGTAAATGCCCAGTTTTGGGAGCTAGACGATTAAGGTCACTGGGTGCACTTTTCTTCGACAAAACGGCGCGTTTTGGTACCATTATGATATAGGATTTAATTTGCTGCACTAGCCCAGACTGCCGAAGAAAAGTGCTTCTTGGGGAAGGTCAGACGCTTAGAAGTTGCGTATTCATTATACTATTTTTTGCGGGGCTCTGTTAAGGATAAATGCTACGCCAACCATTCTATTGCTGAGTTAAATCCTGAAACTCATGAAAATGTGCCGAAAATTTTGGGCTGGAAGAATATGCTACTGCAAAGTCGGTCTTAGAAGTCGTTTCAATTAAAATGTGTTACGTGTTCAATGCAAAAGTTTATTCTTTCCAATGCGAAAAGGATTATGTGGCGCGTTTTTTGCTGCATTGGGATGCAGTGCATTTATAGAGCTTCGGAATGCGCTCTTGTTGGAATGTATTAATGAGGTCTCGTAGCTTGAGCTTGAGCCCTACGAAGTGGCTTGGGGGACTTTTGGGATGTGTCGCTCTTTTTAGTAAGAGCTCGATGCTGCAATGAGGTGCAGTGCATTATTTGAGCTTCGGAATGAGCTTTTGTTGGATATATTAAAAAAGCCTTGTGGCTCGGAGGATTCTTCGAATGAATCGTTCTGTTTAGTAACAGCTCGATGATGCTTTAAGGTGCAGCGCTTCGGCATGAGCTCTTGTTGGAATGTATTAACTAAGCCGTGTGGCTCATTTTATAAGCCCGTGGAGAGATGAAGCGATCTGAAGTTAATTGCATGGAGTCACTTAAATATAAATACGTTTTTCTGAAAGGTTTAGCACTGCCATTCTGCCCTATAGGTCAGATGTTTCTTGGTGATTCTTTGCTACCCACGACTGAGGATATAAAGACTTCGAGAAGCTCAAGGCCATACCAAAAAAGGTATATCAAAGTGCTGGAACAAGTATTATACTGTCTAGATAAAAGATACGTCCTAATATATCTGTTCTTAACGCGATGAGAATTCTATTTGAGACGTTAATTAAATAGAATCCTCACTCAAGGAGGAGGAAGCAAACCCCAGTGGTTAATATTCTTTATGATAGTCAAGTGGGTACTAAAGTCTTAGGTTCATTTATGAAGTCAATGAGATTATCGGTGGAGGCGGCTTGGCTGATAAAATAATCAGGGAGAGCTACCTTGAGGTGGTTTTTTTGAACAGATAGGCTTTAGGTTAAGGACTCTTTTAATTACATACCTATGAGTGCTCTGAGATAGGTGGACTGTATATCAGCTAAGCCGACGCTAAGCACAGACCCTTTCAGGAATGGATTAGAAGCGCCATAACAAAAAATTTGTATAGCTAAGAAGCTCTCTATATTAAGGTGGGAGCCTGGGTTTTTGGTTTCAGATGAAAATTGCGGCCTGCATCTTTCCCGCCGCACAACACATGCACACTCGAGCCGCCTCGGCAAAATGCTTGTACCAGGCATACTATGACATATATTTTAATGAAAAAATTTGAGAAGACTGTTGAAGTATATAACAATGAAACCTAAAGGATTCGTTTCAATCGAATATTTCTTTCCTTCCCAAAAAAATCCACGAAAAAGTCGATTTTTTGAAGCCTCTAAAGCAGGCGAAATAGATGATCTATAGTGTAGAGTGAGGAGCGGGAACAGGCCTGGTGGTATGAAAATGGGCCTACAGCAGGCCTAGGTGCGTCAATTGGTAACCACCATACCTACCTATACTAAAATTCAATGAGCTATAAAACTGTATACCAAGAAAAATTGTAAAGCTATGCTTAGAAGTTAAAAATTAAAAATTTTGTAAAAATCTTGAAATTTTGCGTTATATGGTTTTTATTGTAGTATGAAGTATATATATATATATATATATATATATATATTTTTATATATATATATATATATATTTTTTTGTTTATAATTTGGTAACGGGGTGTATATGAGAAGAAACCGTAGTGGTACGAATTACTTAGTGATTAAGACAAGTTAATTGGAGTATTTTCAACTCCGCCTCAGAAAAATAATTTCGTTTCCCTTTTCAAATAAAAAACAAATGGTTTTTATTATTTTTCCAAAACCGCTACATTTATCAAAAATATGGATGCCATTTTTTTTAAATATATTTTTCATCTTACTAAAAAAGTTCTTTCTTTAAAAAAATAGGCTTCTGATTTACACAATCATTTCCACAACTGGCGTTTACTCTACATACGTTTTGAGTATATTTCGTAAGCTCTTACTTGCTTGGTGTGTCGATGTGTGTGAAGGTTATAAAATAAGAGGTGATTGTACAACGCTAATAGTGTTTTTATCGCTGTTGTTATTTCGTTTTGTTATCCTGTTTGGAATTTATTGGCAAGCGACCTCACACAAAATAAACACATAAAATCATATGAATTTACACTCACCTGAAACTAAAAGCCAATGCATCGGAAAGGCATGAGTGTGTGCATTATACTATCATATATATGTATGTTTATGCGCATATGTATGTGTGCTGATTGTTGTACTTCAGCTGGCATATGGCCCTGCTTTTACGATTATTTTGTGCCACTGTCTCCTTAAAGCTTTAAACTATAAGCCCAGAGCACTTACAGAGCACAACGAATTTAATATTTAATATATAAGAGCGTACAAGTGATTCGGTACATGCATTAGGGCGGTTTATTTGGTGGTGAATTTTTTTTTTAAGGTTTGTTTTTTTAACTTTCAACATTTTATAGAAGAAAATGGGTATTAAAGCAACCGTATTTGATATAGTCACCCAATGTTTTCTGATAATTCAAGTGAAGACTGTGCTTTGCTAGAAAATAAATATTGTTCCCAGTCGCAAACTACTGCCCCAAGCATACGAACGTATTTTCGCGGAATTGAAATTAAAGCAAAACGCGCAGTCTTATAGTCAAAAAAAAAAAAAAAAAAAAAAAAAACGAACATTAACTAACTTTAAATATACATATATATATATATATATATATAATACTAATAATATTGAACAAGTGAATTTTCAATTTGTGTAATAGAAATTACCTTCTTATCCCTCACTCAAAATGAATAAGCCACCGGACAATAAAGTAAATTTACCTCCCAATTTACCTGCACTCAAATGGGACAAAACGAAACAATCTAACTTCACATCGAACGAACCGGTATACCTACTTATGTCCAGACCCAATAACTCAGACAATTTAAAGAACATATCACCATTTTTGATCCAAAAAGCAATCAACTCAACTTGCGGCGAAGTTGAATATTGCAAAAAAATTATTAGCGGCCAAATTTTGATCAAGACCAAAAACGGCTCACAAGCTAACAAATTAACGACACTAACAGCGCTTTCAAACACAATCATTGTTGAGATTACACCACACAAGACACTTAATTATTCGAAAGGCGTAATATATTGTAACGAACTACGATCAATACCCGAAAGTGAAATCCTCGATGAACTAAAACCCCAAAATGTATGTGAGGTGAAAAAAATACTCAAAAAAGTGAACAATGACCTGATTGAAACAGGATTAATTATATTAACATTTGCCACAACAACATTGCCAACGAAAATAAATATCGGTTATATTAAAACAACAGTTCGCCCATACATCCCCCCACCAATGCGATGCAAAAATTGTTTTAAATTTAATCACGTAGCTAAATTCTGCAAAAGTCCAAAGTCCTGCCATAACTGTGCAAGCAATTACCATATTAGCGACGAAAACCAAGAGAAATGTGATAATCCTACGAAATGCGGCAATTGCGATGCGAACGGACTAACATGTACTAATCACACCACTCTCGACAAAAAATGTCCCATATTTATACGCGAAAAAGAAATCCAAACAATTAAGATCACCTCACAAGTCGACAACAAAACTGCACGAGCTATTTACAAAGAACGACATCCACACAACAACTATACATTTGCAGAAGTCACCAGTCAACATACATCTAAACAAACAACACTCAACTCACAATCAGAACATCAAAACTCACCACACTTTAATCACCCACTCGCAGTACAGCCAACAAAACCACCAACAAAGCCAACCACACCAACTACCAATTCTCTCACTGAAAATAGCATGGAAAGAAAAATCATGCAATATTCAGATGTAATGAGCGAATCAGAGACAGATGACAGCTTAGAATCCACATCTACATCAAAGCAGAAGATAAAAATCCTACCAAAAAATACATCGAAACGACTACAATCACAGATAAAAAAACTTAACAAAAAAAAGTAACCCAACTAACACCACAACTAGCCAAAACGTTAATTATCCTAATATTCCTAAAACTAGAACTATATATACTTATACATACTTATTTCTAACTTACTTACACCTTATATAAATACTTATTAAATCTTAATTTAGTTAATTCAAAACAAAAACACGAACACTTATCTATTCTACTGATATATGACGCCCTCACTAAAAATCATACAATGGAATATACGAGGATACCAAAATAACTACAACGAACTACAAATATTACTAACACAAATCAGACCACACGTAATTACCCTGCAAGAGACACACATCCAAAATTCGATACCAATGCCAACGCCTATTAATTATAATATATACACATCCACAAACCCATGCAACTCATTTGGAGGATCTGCTATTCTTATACATAAATCCATACAGCATAAAATAATAAACCACACTACTAACACTTTTGATATAGTTAGTATACAAATACAGTCTGTACTCAAATTTACAATTAGTTCCATCTACCTTCCACCAAACAAAAACTTCAATACCAAAAACCTTCAAGATATATTTGACAGCTTGCAACCACCAATTTTAATTACCGGTGACTTTAATAGTTGGCATCCAAACTGGGGATCCCCCAAAAGCAACAGCAGAGGTAATAAGCTCTTTAAATTCGTTAGTCAATCAAGACTAATTCTTTTGAACGATGGCTCACCAACCCACTTTACAACACACCATACATTCACTCATGTGGATTTAACCATAGCCTCACCTTCCATAGCCCTGCAAAGTAATTGGCAAGTAGAATCCTGCCTTTTCGGCAGCGACCACTTCCCAATAATCACAACCATCTTTAACAACCAATCAAACACCACAATAAATATCAGACCCAGGTTTAACCTTAATAAAGCTAATTGGGAAAAATTCAGCACCCTAGCGAATATACTATGTCAAGCTAAACCAAACAGCAATAATACAAATAAAGAAGCGGCCACGCTACACAAAATCATACTCCAAAGCGCAAATGAAGCAATCCCTCAAACGAATTACAATACGAAAAAATGTACACCTTGGTGGAACAAAGAACTCGAAAGATTGAAGAAAGACAGAAATCGCTTTTGGAATAAAGTAAAAAGACACATAACAACTGAAAACATAATAAACTACAAAAGAGCAAACGCTTTATTGAAAAGAGAACTTAAATTATCCAAAAACAAGGCAATGCATAAGTTTACAAGCCACATTCACCCCCATACACCCACTGGACAGTTATGGCACACTATACGTCGATTATGCGGCTTAAAACCATACCTTCCGATGCACAGTATAGCCCTACAAGATCCAATCCAAACTACCACAACCAATAAAATTACAATAGCAAACTCATTTGGAAAATACTGGTCAAATGAAGCCAGCGACACCAACTTTACACGAACATTTTTAGACCACAAATACTCCTCCTTAACACCAATTAACAGCTTAACCCCAAGCAAAACTGCGCTCCAAATAGAAAGCGATATTACTCCAATAGAACTCTCTATAGCTTTGTCAAAACTTAAGGGTCGCACCCCAGGTACTGATAGAATTTCTTACCCCATGATAAAAAACTTACCGGCGGTCATGAAAACTCGTTTACTTTGTCTTTATATCAACATTTTAAACAATCAAATTCCTCAAATGTACAAAAGCAGTCTCGTCCTCCCTATACATAAACCAAACCAAGATAAATCCTCCATCAAATCCTACCGTCCAATATCCTTGAATCCGGTCTGCGCAAAATTATTAGACAAAGTAGTAGCTAATCGGCTATGGTGGTTTGTTTCCTGCAACAAACTACTACATAGCCAGCAAATCGGATTTAGAAAGGGTAAATCAGTGTCTGATTATCTAGTATATCTAGACCATCAGATCACGTCCTCCCTCTCCCAAAAAAAGCATTTGTCAATCATCTCACTCGACTTTACTAAAGCATTTGACAAAATTGGAGTACACACCATTCTAGACCAGCTCTTAGAATGGAAAATAGGTCCTAAAATATTAAACTATATCAAAAATTTTATGATAAACAGAAAAATTAAAATAAGAATAGATTCTCACTTCTCCGAAACATATCCACTACAGAATGGGATACCCCAAGGATCCCCAAATTTAGTCATACTATTTCTTATAGCATACCACAAACTCAGCAACATTTTATCATTACACAAAGAAATAGACTTTCTGGCTTACGCAGACGATTTCACTCTCATAAAAAAAATGAATAAACATGAAAATACAAACATAAATCTCAACGACATTCACAACGATATTTTGAACTGGTGCAATTACTCAGGTGCAAGCCTCTCAACAGAAAAAAGTAAACACATACACATATGCAGGAAAAAACACTGTCATCCAAATATCACATGCAACAACTTTACAATAAACAACGCCGAAAATTTAAAAATATTAGGTATCGAATTTAATAAAAGATATAGATGGGAAGCCCACATTTCAAAACTTGTTAACTCATTAAATAAGCGTTTGAACATAATAAAATGCCTTTCAAGCCCAAAACTGAACGCTAACACTAGTTCAATCATTGCCGCTACCAAATCTTTAATTGTATCAAAAATTTACTATGGATTATACCTTTTTGGCTACACACCTAAGTCAAATATCAACAAACTCAACTCATTACTAAACTCTGCTATACGAACCGCCTTAGGCGCATACCGTACTACACCGATTCGCAACATGACGTTCGAAACAGGCATACCACCGTTAACACAAATGAGGGAGTTTGCCACAACAAAACTTTGCAAAAACCTAATCGTTAATGACCAGTCAACTCTTTCAAAACTTACACACAAAATAATAATTTCTAAACGAAAACACAAAATTCAATCAACACTCAAACGCATAATAGAAAAATCTCTGGAATTAGATATTCCCATCAATTATAAACCTAAGACCATCACCCGATTTCCTGGATGGCAACTACCTTTCAATGCCATAGATACATCACTTCACCATTGGAAAAAAGACAATACGCCTTCAACAATATTTCAAAAACTCTTCTCAGAATTAACCAACAAACTTATAAAAAAAAGTTCAAACTAATCTTCACAGACGGTTCAAAAAGCGCAAACCAAACAAGCTTCAGCGTTATATACAATGACAGAATATTAATTACCAAAGTCTTACCTTATTACAGCACAAATTTTGCTGCAGAAACGATAGCCATATTTGAAGCAGTACAATATGCTAGCCAAACACCTGGAAAATTTGCAATTTGTTCCGATTCCTTAGCCTCATTAGAAATGGTAAAAAACATAAACAATAATAATTATTATACAGACTACATAAGAAACTGCTTACTAAAATTCAAAAATAAAATCGAACTCATATGGGTACCAGGACACGCTAAAATCAAGGGCAATGAACTAGCAGATTTAGCAGCAAAAGAAGCACAAAATCGCCCCCTAACTATGTCTCTGAACCTCCTACACACAGATATTAAAAAACATATAACACAAATATTCAAAAAAACACAACACTCCACATTCGAACAAACAACAAGCTGGTACAAATTTGTTAACCCAAAGAAGCAAGCAATCAATGAACACACATTTACACATAATACCAACATAACTAGAAGGGAAATAACAAAAATAATTAGACTACGACTTGGGCACACACGACTAACACACGAATATTTAATAAAAAAAGACCTAAATATCTGCAAATACTGCAATACCTCAGCTCCAAACATCAAACACATCCTAGACGACTGTACACATTTTACAAACCACAGAAAATCACTAAACAACTCAAAACCTACTGATCTACTTTTAAACAATTCTACAGAGAACATTATTAAACTTATAAACTATTTAAAATATTGTAATATCTTAAATGAAATTTAGCTAACACCCTACATACACATATATACACACCCAGTATATTAGCTTAAGGCCACAGTAGCCATAGCTTTTTTTTTGTATTTTATAGTTAACTATAAATACAATTGTCAATAAAAAAAAAAAAAAAAAAAATATTGTTCCATCTTACATCAATAAGAGTTCAGCAGCTGTTATGCTGTGCTTGATTTATTGGTTCCCTGGAATAGAGGCACTAACCAACCTAGAAAGAATAATAATAAATATAGGAAATTTGGTTTTTTTGACATTTATTGTTTAAAGTTTAATAGTGAATACGTTGATGAATCCATTTGTACATATTCTCCAAATAGCCTAATGAAATTTCAGACCAGGCTGTTTTACTGATTCGAGCATTTCTCTCTTCCAATTATTGCCCATTCTCATAAACCGTACGAGCAATCTATCCCCATGAATTTTCAATGATGAGCAACACGGTGGCTGTGTCAACGTTTGGGACGCAATCTAAGCTTTGACCACTCTTACAGGTGCTCTATCCTGTTGAAAGACTCAATTCTTCTTCTTAATTGGCACGATAAAAGCCTACGCGATTTTGGCCCAGTTTAACAAAACGCGCCAGTCGTTTCTTTCTCCGACTCAACGGCGCCAGTTGGACACACCAAGTGAAGCTAAGTACTTCTCCACCTGATCTTTCCAACGCAGCGGAGGCCTTCCTCTTCCTCTGCTTACACCAGCTGGTACATAAATTAATACTTTCAGAGCCGGAGCGTATGCCGCTGGATCTTTATTCGCTGCGCTATGTCTATGTCGCCGTAAAGCTCCTACAGCTCATCGTTCCATCGCCTGCAATATTCGCCGTTGCCAACGTGCAAAGGTCCAAAAATCTTGCGCCGAATATTTCTCTAACACATTCCAAGTGACGTCTCATCGGATATTCTCATCGTCCAATTAAGAGGTCCAAATATTTCACGAAGAAAAAGATGACTCCAACCAGGCTTTATGGCTGTTTCCTGTTATTTTGTAGTCTACAGTTATCAATTCGAACGCGCCATAGTACGATATTGTCCCCTTTACCATAACACCACGTTCACGGCTATTAATCGACTCAAGTACCATTCCTCATTTCTTGAGTTATGGAAATAGTAATTGTATCCATCCGGCCCATCGCGACTGAACTTTTTTTCTTCACAAATTACTAATTTTTCCATTCACTGGCTTCGTTCTTTGAACTCCAGAACCCCAAGCCATGTGGTGCGTTGCGAAATCGAGGCGGCGTCCTTTGCAAAATTGATTCAAAGGTATTTTTTTTTTGTAATATTTTATGTTTCAGATGTGGCGCTTGTAGAACAGCCCTTCAACGGTTGATTTGCTGGCTGCAGCATTGGCCATTTCTTAAATTCTTGGAGTTGGAAGGGTAGAATTTGATGCAATCCTATAGAGGGTTTCCTTCGCTGCTAAGGCCATCACAGTTCTGCCATTGTAGTTCATATCATAAGAGGTCCACAACATTTGTACTTCGACCAATCTTTTTGGCAATTTGGTGATTTGGAAGTCCTTCTGAGATCAAGATATCGATTTGTCGTTTTTCGCGATCTGCTAAACCTTTCTGCTCTCCCATTTGATTAGAATTAAGAAGTTTTCGACCAAACTCAATCAAAGCTTAAAAAACAATCTCGAACACAAACAGCATGTTTTGAGAAAGATCTCCTTTTGGTTTGAGCATTTGAATAATAATAGAATGAAATTAATAAATTTGTCTAATGCAAAGTAATAGTAAATATCTCAAGGTTTTATAGCAAAAATACAGCACTGCGTTTAGTCGTTGGTTTACTCGTTTTTGATGTATGATAGTTTGAAAATTAGTCAGTAGAGCTTGGCTCTAAAATGCAAAAAATTTTACCCAAATCGGAGCATACTATGCGTAGTTATTAGAGTAATTACATATGCATTTGGTAGGGGAATAAGATCGTAGCGCTTTTACCGAAGACTTTTATTGAAACAAAACACAATAATTATATCAATAAGTTAATCAATTATATATTTGCCGTTGCTGTTTACAACGTCTTCGCACCTCTCGACCAATTTGTTTATGTCGTTCCGCCAAAAATCGCCTAGTCTGGTGTCAAAGAAATTGTTGAGCCAGTCTTTAAGGACCTCTTTGTTATCAAATTTAACGCTCTTCATATGGTTTGACCGGTCGATGCAATGTTCGGATGCTGAAGGATCCCCCATGCGAGCTTTTGGAGTGCGGCTTTGACGACTTGTGCAACTTGGGGCCTGGCGTTGTCACGCGGTGTAACTGGGCAATTTAGATATCCTTGTTGACCATGTCATTCTTTTCGAGCATTTCCAAGTGCACGATGCGCTCCCGGACAATTTGAAGGCGACTTTCTTTGTATTTTTCGTTAAGGGGGGAACCGGTTTAGGAGGCAAAAATTTTGGTGTTTTTCGAGAATTTTTTGAACAAAGAAGGAATAATCAGATATTTTTTAAGTTTAAATATATATGTATATATATATATTATTATATTTATATTTTATATTTTATTTATATTTTTAGGTATACTTTTAAATTTTCTTGAAGCTATTTCCGCGGGAGATAGTGGGGTTAGTGCGTGCTGTCCATGGACAATCGCCATACGAGTGTCTTGCTGGTGGGAATTCCTGAAGTTGCAATTTTTTTCTGAAATCAACAGCATTTTTTTTTTATTAACAACATATTTCCTAAGAGTATGAACCTAATTGTGGTAAAAAAATATTGAAAATTGCATGCTTTTAAGGCGCTTGAACACAAAGAAGTTTTTTATACCATATTTTTTCATCTATTTTGCTTAAAAAACCATATTTGAAATAATAATATAATCACAGAATTAGGTTCATATAGACTAGAATTGAATGAAGAAAAAATCTCGAAAAATTTTAGAACGATTGGTCGATAACTTTTTAAGCTAGAGTACCCACCAGTTGAAAAAAAGTAGTTTCGAGAAAAACGTCGTTCTAACTAACGCGCGCAACGGTGCGGAACCGGCGGGCAGTCACTTAAGTGCTCATAGAATCGTGAATAATGCGAATTTCGCTTTACAATTTTTACCACATATTCTTGAGTAGTTATACTAACGATTTATTCAATAAAAAAAAATCGATTTTTCGATGGATCTAAACCGGTTTCCCCCTTAAGCTTGTGGGTCACCCAAGCTGCCAATTTTTCGGTAAATCCCATTCAATGAAGCTGATTAAGAAATGTTTTATGATCGCAGTTCAATTTTTTCGCCAATTCACGACTGGTTTGGCGACCGTTCTCCTTCAAACGTGACTGGAGACGTTCTTCTTCGAATTCAGGAGACCTTCCGCTATGGGACGTGTCACCGACGTCAAAGTCGCCAATATTGAATCTTGCAAACCATTTGGGTGCTGTTGACACCTATGAATTTATTCCGCAACCCAATGCATACGTACTATATTCTGGGACTGGGGTTAGTATTCAATTATTGGTCGGAGTTTTAATTATCGAAAGAATAGGTCAACCCTAACATAAATAAGTAAGCACTTATATGACTGCATTTCCTACCGTTAGCTGTGCGACTTTTTAACTACTTTCACCTTTCGTTGTCGTTTATTTTTAGTGTCTCTCCGGCTTTTTGTTCTTACTGCTTATTGTTGTTGTTTCACATCTTTTATTATTTCGCATATTCTGACGGCTCTGGTATTACGCTCTATTGCTTTTTCTCTCTTTTCATGTACTTATGTACATATGTATGTATGCGCGTGTGCATGCGAATTTTTATTGTTGTTTTTATGATGCTACCTTAATTGTTGTTGTTGAACAATATGTTGGCTTAAGTCATAAAAACCGGAAACCAATCGCCAGCTGGACAAATGCTGCTCCAGAGGGAGCTGGTAGTGTATGCGCGTGTGTGTGTGTGTGTGTAGGTGTGGGGGTGTGCGGGTCTGTCCTTTAAATCCCAAATTAAATACTTTATTTGCCATTACGTTCGCAAGTGGCGGCTGTCTAGGAATGCTACCAATCACTGGCAGAAAAGGTGACTCTGTGTTGTGCGCACATACATACAGACATACATATATGGAGATGTTACTTATACATGCGCAATTGTATAAATGTATGTGTGTAACTCATTTGAGTGCCCTTAGTGCCATTTTAATGATTTTTCCTTTAAGTATTTTTAAGGAGTTTTCCCTTAATAATTTCCCTCCCCCCGCCCCCCCCCCCCTTCCTCTTTTAAATTCTTAGGCGAATTCCAACAAGAATTTCTTTAAGTAATGCTGTTGTTGCTTGTGCGGACTTGCCACCTGTTTTATTTTCTCACTTTTTCATCCAAATTATCCCCCTTCTATGGCTTTCTTTCCCTTTTCTCCTCTCGTTCTTACATTTCTGTCTTTGTTGTTGTGTTTTTATTCGCCGCAATTTAATTTCCTGTTTTTTGACCAATTCCTTCAAAACGATATACAACCACGTTTGGTATGTTCGGTCTTGCAACACCCAATTTTTTCCCCTCGCGTACAAGTTTTCTGCACATTCCACATTTTTGTGTCCATTTTTTCTATTTGTATGTGTGTCTTTACATGTACGTGAAGTATTTGGCTTTTTAATTGTTATTACTTAAGTGCTTTTTTATACTGCTGGAATTTCTTCTTCTTCTTCCCCTTATTCTTTGCCCCTTCTTCTTGAGCTTTTCTCGCTTTCGAAAATGGCAATTAATGGCCGGTATTGAATTGAATTTTTACGCTTTCCACGCCGCGCTTTTAGGAAATCGAATAAATATTTCTTATATCGAGATTGTTGCAGGATTGATGGGAAATTGTTTGGCGTGAAATTAAAAAAGATATAATGAATGAGAAGTGTAATATTTCATTTAGTGTTCATAAAATTTAATTGCTTTGCATTATTTCATTAAAAATGTTCAGTTAGTTCAAAAGCGATAGTAGCTTTTTTGCTAAAAATAAATTAAGTAAAAAAAAATGAAATAAAAAAATGAACAAAATAAAAAATAGCGGCTGAAGTTTGGCGAGAGAGTTTTTTAGGTAACCGCATAGCCATTTGATTTGGTTAAACCTCTTAGAGCGCAATGTGGGTTACACGCCCAAGTTGCGACCCAGTGCTATTGCATAGGCTGCGTGGGTGGCAAAGGTAGAGAAGAATAAGAAGAGAGGAGGTAATATTACTAAAGTCGTGAAAGATTTATGATGTTTTTGTTACTGTTACTGTAGCTCCTGGGCACGGCGTAGACCGGGTGCTACTGAATTGGATTCGTCCGATGCTGGCCCAAAGAATCGTCACGGTGCGAGCAGAGGAAGATCTGCTGGTGTCATCCGGGGTGAATAGCGGCTGTCCTCAAGGCGGTGTGCCGTCTCTGATGCTCTGGTGCTTGGTAATCGATCCTCTACTCACCACCTTAAACGATTCGGGAGTCTACGCACAAGCATATGCGGACGATGTTACCTGTTTGGTAACAGGCTCTTCGCTTATGAACATCTGTAGGAGAGGGCAGAAAACTCTGGATGTGATTGACATTTGGTGCTGTGCAAATAGACTATCGCCAAACCCCACCGAAACAGGTATTGTCCGCTTCACCAGAAGGATGAAGCTTGATGGGCTTGTTCTGCCTTAGCTAAAAGGAGTCACAATCCAGCTATCCAAAGAAATCCAATATCGTGGAGTAATCCTCGATAGTAAACTGCTTGGGAAGTCACTTGTTGAAACAAAGACCAGATCCTATGGATCTACTCGGCTATGATAAGACCTTTTATCACTTACATTTGTATCAGTGATTTGGATGAGTAGACTCTCTCTCGTGGGAGTCAGAGACTACAACGCACTGTGGTCATCTGTTGCACCGGAGCTGTTCCGATTACTTCAGGCCCGGCATTGGATACTCCGGTTAGTCTACCACCACTTGATGTTTTCATCCAAGGAGGGGACTTGAATACCATCTGCTGGCTGAGGCACAATGGTGTGGTTTTTGTTGAATATTTGGCTGCGTTCCTCTTCCTATTTCGCCTAGGGATTTTAGCCGATTCCGAACGGCAGATGGTTTTTTTATGAAGAGTTTTTTCATGGCAGAAATACACTCAATGGTTTGCCATTCCCTGCCGAGGAGCGACCCCAAATGGGAAGAACCTTTTTTTTAGCATTTAGTGTACCGACTTCGGACTCGAGCATGTATGGGAATTCACTTAATTTCGCTTCGTTTTGCGTAGCCAACATTACTTTCCGAAGCGCTGTTAAAAACGAGGCTTTTGAAAATGTTGAATATTGAATTTTGAATATTAGAATACTAAAATATTAAAAGCTAAAAGCTCACGCCTAAGAAAGCCAGCAAAGTGTGCCTGTGATTAATTATTTCATTAGCTGGTTAAGATGTACGTTTATGACGAACGATACCACTAATAAGCGCAGGTAGTTGCTTGGTTCAGAGATAGGGATGCCAGTCCCGATATTCCCGGATTACGGGTCTTTGGGATACTGAGCTTTTTTTGAATTACAAAAATTCCACTACTATTCGAGTCAAGTCTCGTGATTGTGAGTATACGTTTTTTTATATCAGATGAATTTAGTAAAATCTTCATTAAAAAATCACCTTTTTTAAGGAACGAAAAGCTTTATTTGTACTTTTGGTCGAGCTTCAAGCATTTGCTAACCGCTTTTTGTGCAAAACAGCTGAGTTTGTATTTTACGGAGATTTGTGTGTTTCGAGAGCGAAAAAATAATAACCAAAAACAATTCATACAAGCAGTTGTTAGTCAGATGGATGAATTGCGTAGGACCTTAACTAACAATTCACAGGTTTCAGCGTTAATAGGAGGGTGGATGCATTAAAACTTCCAACCGAGTTACACAACTCTTCTGTTAGCCAATTCTGGCTGTTTCTGGTCAATCGCTAGCTTCGAATGAACCGGTTTTTGACAGTAGAGATCTGAATTTAGTGTTTTGCCATACGGAAGTAACTCATAATAAATGATTCTTTCCAAGTACCAGCAAATACACAGTCACACCTTCCGGGCAGTTGGTTCTGATTTGCCCACTGTTTGAGCTGCTTCATCACTGTTTGTTCACGAGACCATGCTTTGACTCATTCCCAAACACCATCCGTTTAAGAAATGGGTCGATTTCGTTTGGCCAAGACTTCGCAAATGGAAATTCTATCCATCGTGTTTTTTGGTGTTAATTGGTTGGCACTCAAACATCGAGCTTCTTTTTGAATCCAGCAAATTGTTTAACATTGTTTCACGGTCGATCTCTAGCTCCTGGGTGATGCTACGACTATTAACATGTCGCTCAGAGTATACAACTTTAAGCATTGAACCAAGACGGGACCTCTGGAAAGCGCAATCTAAGTCAACATTACTGAATATTTTACTGATTTCGATCAGAGCCCTTGAAATACCTCAGCTGCGTTGTATGAATTGATGGAGTGACTACTAGCTGCAACATTCCATCTAGATACTGACCTAGGCCCACTTCTCTTTATACTTTTTTAATGATATTGGAACCTTTTTTTTAAGTTTTCTCTATTGTTTCTCTAAGTAAAACCACTTCAGATGCATCTAATTTTCAAGACAACATTGATATGTTTCATATGTGGTGTCTATAAAGTCTCGCCTCAATTTGAGTTTTAGCAAATGCTTTCATCTAACATACTTAAAAGCTTAATTTGTGTCAGTGAGACTAAAGATATTGGCGTAATGTTTTCTATAAAATTTTATTTTAAGAAGCAAATTAATTATAAAGCGTCAAAGGCCTACTTTTTGTCGGGCCGTACAAGAGGCAGCGCTTCTAAATTTTCTGACCCATATGTCTTTAAGTTATTGTTTACCTCAGTTATTTGGTCGCATTGGAAGGAGTTTCGATGCTCATTTTCAGACCTTCTAATCAGATGTCCATAAATGGGGTATATCGTATTCAAAAAATTTTGTTCAAATTAGCGTTTCACTCTTTAAACTTTTCCGATCCTATACCGTCATATAATTTTCGTGCACTGCTCTTTACTCTCCCTTCGATATTTTTTTTTCTATTTTATTATAATAATTTGAGAACACAATTTGCCAGTAATGCTTCTTTTTATCCTACCATCAGGCAATTGAATAGCTTGAGCAATTCGATTTTTCTCTACAGAAAATCTCTTGATTTTTTACTTTTAATAGCTTCTCAATTTAAATACTCTTTCTAGTATTATAAATTGTTTGTTATTTTGTGCTCTATAGAGTCTGTAAAGGTCACGTCAATCATATTCAATGTGGCGCAAAATTAGTCACTCTATCGGAAGTCGCACGTCAATCATATTTGGCGCTTGTGCAATAGAGCACGTAAATGAAGAAAGATTAACATTTGTTTATCATTTAAAATCTTTTTTGTTTTATTTTGTAAGAAAGTTATTAAAAAAAAAAATCGATGATTAATTTTGCGCCACCTTGGTCACAATAATAGACCTGCGGCAGTTTGCGTAGTGTTAGATATACACATATTTAACTTTTTGTAAATTTTTTTATAAAATATAGGCTATAAGATAAAAATATCTGCCCAATTAAAAAAAAAATCAACAAATTTTCATCAAAATTTCAATCTTTTTAGTTTGGAAAAAAATGCATGGCACCATCAACAAAAAAAATGTATAAAAAATTGACGCAAATTCAAAGCCACTTTAAAAAAAGTGGCACAAAATTAATCACCCTATCGGAAGACTTATAATTTTTGCAAGTGGCGTCGTACGTATCATATTTGACACTGTGAGCTGGGCAACTATAATTTACAAACGGACAAGAAATAGAGCGCATAAAGCTACAATACAAAAATTTTCAATATTCGAAAACAAAATTGGATGATTTATTTCGCGTCGCCTCGTATATATAATTGGCGCTGTCACCATTTGTTTGGTATTTTGGTCGAGCCCATAGCCCAGAGCCGAGTCGAACTACAGACTGCATACATAAATAAATAAAAAAAACAAATAAATAAAAAAATTGTAAAAAAAAAATAATTAAAAATTCAGCCTGATATTCGGAACTTTTGTGTGTGCGCTTAAAAAATTCGATTGAGTCATCTCTAAAAAGTTTTGAATGCCTCAACTGCAATAAGCGAGGACCACTAAATTGTCTTTGAAATTCGCCATTCACTCACATAAATCCTCTGTTGCGCTCTAATAAATGCAATTGGAAACAATAATTCCGTAATGCATAGAAATTTAATGCAACCATTCAGAGAATCACTGAGAAGGCATTATGAAATATTATATATGTGCAAATAAAACATTAATTACAACAACAATGCACTGCTACTCTAAACCCGGAGCATTGACTTATCATTCATATAGTTTCAACCATGCAAATGTGTAAATGCAAATGAGCGAAGGATATTAGCCGGAATTATCAGCCAGACAACTACGATACAATAGCAAATAACCGCATACACACACTTGCATATACCTACATTTGTAATAATCAGAATAAATGTAACAATAACCAGTACTTGGTAATAAGAGAGATCGTACTCGTATGTGTATGTGAATTTAATTTCGAGCATGTCTGTGTGTGTGCTCATTGACACATTTGAGTATTTGCGCTGACAACACAGCGAAACAAAATTGTGCTTTTTCGGTTGCATGAGGTTTTTTTAGAGCAATTTTTCAAAAATTTCGACATTGCTGATCTGTGTTTACTTTAATGTGGCGGCTCGAGTTGGCTTGCGCCCGTATAATTTTGCTCCTTAGTGGAGAAATTATTAATAACATAGCGCAACAACTAAATATTTTGAGAGCGCAATGATTCTAATGCAGGTTGAGGGTGCCCAGGCCCATTTAGCAAAATAATGATATGGTAAAAAAAATAAATTAAAGCTCTCTATACGTAAATTCAAAGGTAAATTATAGGGATATAGTTAAAAAAATCGATTAAAATGCATAGGTAGGTAGGTAGGTAGGTATAGTGGTTGTCACTTGACACACCTAGGCCTGCTGTAGGCCCATTGTAATACCACCACGGTTGTCCCCTCCCCTCATTTTACATTGCCCTTATTGAACCAACCTGTGGCTTTCATATATCTAACAAGGCTTGTTATTTTTATATTGGTTACTTCTGGGAACTTTTTCCTAAAAAATTGAACCTTCTTCTATCCAGAGCCATGCACCCGCATAGAAAGTGTTCTATAGTCTCTTCTTCTTCAATGTCGTTACAACTGCTGCAATAGTCGATATAGGGTGCTCCCGATCTACTGGCATGCCTGCCAATCAACAATGCCCTGTTAGGACCCCAAGAAGTTTTCTCCTGTTCAGTTTCAACAGTCAGCTTGTGCGACCCATGTTCCATTCTGGTTGGTTAGACTCTTTTTTTTTTTCAAAGTCCGTAAAAAAATAATCCGTTGCCTATGAAAAGTCTCTTGAAGGTTAAAATATTTGCTGACAAATTTCACTAGTGGTTTTTTTTCAGCCGAAATTTGTACATGACGAAAGAAAATGTTTAGAGAAAATAAAATAAGAATTAGTCTATAAGTGCTCATTCTACTAGGAAAAAAGAGCAACTGCTGCTCTCTCTCAGGTACAGGAATTGAAGAAATTTGTCCTACATTAAATTTCTAGAAGTTCTACTACACGTTGCGTAGTTTCCGAATATTCAGTAACCAAATTAAAAAAAAATAAAAAAAAAATAAAAAAAAATAAAAAAAATAAAAATTAAAATTAAAAAAAAAAATATTAAAATTAAAAAAAAAATTAAAATTAAAAAAAAAATTTAAATAAAAAAAAAATTTAAATTACAAGAAAATTAAAAAGGTTTGTCGAAAAATTGAAAAAATAATTTTTATTCCGGTTAATAGCGAAATTATTGGAACTAAACAAAATAAAAAAACGATTTTGGTTTCTTTTTTGAAATGGGTCTCCCAGCTTCTGTTAAAGCAAACTTTTTTTTTTGTTCAGGCGTTTCTTCGCAGTCAATTTAGCTAAATTTTATTAACTTTGACTTTATTATTAATAAATCGAGTTTCATCAATCCTATACAATTATTAAAAAAATCTACGTGGAATGAGTTTTTTTAATTATTTATTTATTTTATAAGAAATAAGAAATCGACACTCCTAGCCAGTTAAGCAATTAATGCTGAAAGGCCACTCAATATGAGCATTCGACTTAATTTTTGTCCTCCATATATCCTTTTTCTGGAAATCTGGATAACTTGAGGGGTTATGACTCTCTCTAGGATTATAAAAAAAATCGATTTTTTTTTGTGCAAGCGGTTAATTATATAATTTTTTTTTAGTCCTTATTCACTCCTTTCGGGAGCATACGACCTCGACAAGACTCCTGCCTTGCGTTGGTTTCGTTAATCTATTTTTTTGATTTCTGACAGGGTAGGTGATTAGCCTGCCGCTACCAGTCCTAAATAGTGGGAATGCCCACCTGTCGTTGTTTAGAAACTATGCCTTCTTGTTGCTTGGAGCGACATCTGTGTTACACCTTTTTCAGCCAGAAGGATTGCACAGATGGTTGAGAACTTCGCTAAATTTTTTGTGTCTGCACTATTACCGCGCTTGCCCGCTTCCTCTTGCTGGCGAAAATGTTTTTGGAATGGAAAATTATTAGAAATTATTAAATTTTGAAAAGTGCGCGGACCGTACTTCATGTAGGATTCGAACCCACATCCTCTGGGATGGCAGGCTAGTGCACTTATGCTATACTACCGACGCCACTTATATAATATAATTACATGCATATGAAATTCGCGCGCTCATCCTTTATTATCCAAAGCTCCGTTCAGGCTACACGGCAGGCGGCGAGTTATGTGGCAAATTTTAAATGCAATCATTTTAAAACTACATTTTTCGAGCTTTTTCTATTTTTTTTATTTGGAATACTTCATTTATTATTAACTATTTCTTACGACCAACATCGCGTAAGTGGTTAACGCGCCAATCAAGAAGAAGACATTACTATGTATGATTTTTTCGCAAAATTTTTAAAGTTTAACTTCAGTAGTACGCGATTTCTGCGTGATGCTTTAGCTTTTGTAGTATATAATAAAGGAAATGGTATTCCAAAATTTATATGAGTAGTTGGTACGGCTAAAAAAACCTTGCGTCACAGTATAAATGTTAATAAAAATTTAATATCTTACACCACAATTTCTTTTTTCTGCTTCTAAGTTTATAGGTATATAAAAGGTTAGAAACGAGGTTACTCTTCCTGGTTGAAAATATATAAGAAGGCTGTATAAAAGAAAATTTTATTTATTTGAGCTATGTAGTCTAAAAGGTTTAAGCTGGAAAAGGATGGCATGCCCCTCTCTCCATGGGTGTAAGTATTATATAAAATTCCAGATAGCGTGGGTTTGTAATTACTCTCCTTCTAAACGGCCTGAATGATTTTGATGAAGTTTTTTGTATTGTACTTGTGGGCTTACCTGAAGAGCTTTCAGTTACATTTGGAGTTTAAAGGTTGCGCTGGAACCAAGTTTTTTCATACTCGAAATACGAATATATACAATTCCTACTTAAAAAAGTATCATGTGGATGGTGCTGGGAGTGAATTGTCTTGAAAAATGTACCTATCGTTACTGGGGTTTTCCTGGGAATATAGTACTTGTTACTAATACCGGAAAAATTTTAATTTTCAGAGAAAATATCCTATTAGCTGGCATATCGTATTTATGGTCCGCTTCAGTTCATACTTGTAATGGATATATTTACCTGAAAAGATAAGCTTTTGAAAAGAAATGGAATTTCTGGAAAGCGAAATGGACCTTTTAGGGGTAGAAGTGTAGATATTGCCTAATAGGATTCTCTCCATACAACGAATGTGCGACATTTTTTTATAATGAAGAAAACATCCAAACAGGCAGGAAAAAATGAAATGTGATTTTTGAGCTACTCAAAACTTGAATTTTATCATATCCAAATTTAATGGGCATACTCGAAATTCGTCTAAAAATGTTGCACTTTGTTGAAAATTTGTTACATTTTTTTTATTGGAACAAAGCTTGAAATTTGTGCCCCAAAATTGATCATCCCACTTTGTTTTTGAATAATTTTTTTACTAAATAAAAAAAAAATTTTTAGGTGATGTCAATCTCTATTTTGAGCTATACACACTCCATTGCTTGTCTGTTTGTTTACTGCAGATGTCTGGTTTACAAGTGTCAAATATTGTGGACGTACGAATAATTTGCAAAATTATATATTTAGCGATAGGGTGATTACCTTGCGCCACCCTGTAGGAAAATGAACTATATTAAAAAAAAAAAAAATAATAATAATTTTTAAGGAAACAACTGAATTGTCAAACTTGTGATTAAGTTCAGTCCAAGTAGGGGCAGTCAGAGGCCCGAAAAAAGTATGATTTTCAAAAACGTTTTTTTTGCTAGTGAATCAACCTGTTTCGACTTGACTTTAGCAAAATTTCAAAAAAAAAAAAAATAATAATAATTGTTAAAGTTATCGCTGTTTGTGTAGAACCCGTTTCTCCAGAAGTCCTTTGCGTTGATCATCACAAGTTCTTGGAGATTCATCTAAAATCAATCGGTCAACAGAAATTAGTTTTGTTAATAGATAACCTTGTGCCTGATCGAAGCTTTTTTTTCGAAAAGGAATCAGGAAATATTTTTCAGAATCAGGAAATACTTTTCAAAAAGCCGAAAATTAATTGTAAAACAAAAATCGAAATTTTTAAGAAAAAAATCCTTCGATCAGGCACGTGTTTTTATGTTTTTCAAAAGGGGTATACATTTAATTGAAATTTGCCAAGCGGTTTTTAAGTAACAGTGATCACCAGTTCGAAAAAAATAGTTTTAATAAAAACGCATTTAAAGTTTTGCGCCCTTTTTGTTAATTGTTGAAAAACTCGAAAAGCATTTGTCGGATTCACTTCAAATTTTTACACAATATTTTAAAGATGTTATACCTACTTTCAAAAAATGTAAAAAAAACAATTTTTGGAAAATTCTGACTAGCCCTTAAGTATACTGTAAATCGAACTGAGAAGAAATGGCGCCAAAAAATTAGCACCAAACAGAAGGACTACTAACTGGTGAAGTGGTCGAGATATAGCCGATAAAATCGTATGTATTCTAGGGAAGCAAGGAAGCTTGGTTTGTACCAAAAATGTTTAGCTCTGAATCCAAAGGCAACATATAGGCTTTTATAAAAATTTAACTGTCTATATCGCAAAAACTAAAACTGTGCTTCGAAGCACAAATGAGACAAACACATTAGTTTGTTTAGTTAAAAAATCATGTGGTAAAACCACTGTGTAATAAATTTTATAAAATGGATTTCAATTCGGTATACTCGTATAAGTGTAGCAGAACCATTCTAGTCCCCTGCCAATGATGGTGTAAGGTGGCCACTGATACCAACTCCGGCTCTCACGGTTGGAAAGTCAAGCTAAATTTTAAAGACCGTTTATTAAACTTCCTCATAGCATAGGTGAGATGCCTTTTAAACATTAAACTACATTCTACATCCTCTTTGAAATGTACCTACCCCTACCCTACCTACATATCAGGACATTATAAATTTATGATGCAATTGCAACAGTCACACTACATTTCACAAATTTCCATACCTCTCTATGCCCACTGCCTAGTTGTTATTTCTCTCCTTCTGCCAACTTTCTATGCCATCCAATTTAATATTTATGAAGTTCATTTGTAGTTAGTTAGATGAGAATATGCTGTGCTGCATAACAAATATTCAGCAATGATAAATGAATACGGATAGTGGAGGTGGTATGCATGTACCTATAATACTATTTGGATGCTGAAGAAGCGAGCGAAGAGTAAAAGGGATATGCCGCTGCTAAAGAGTTGAGCAAATATTTAGATATTTGTATAGATTACAGACGAGCACACAAACTTATATGTACATTTACATGCATGGAAAAGCTGTTATTTGCATGCGCCGAGCTATCTTCAGTCCGTACACAGAAGTGTGTGAGGTCAAGCAGTTAACGACGAATGGTCCGGTTGATATAATGGTACAGGGCGTATGAGTAACTAGGCAAGCTCAAAATTGTGGCGCTCAGAATGTAGTGGATTTGCAATGTGCAGAAAAGGTAACGGGCAATGTGCAGTGGACATTCCTCATTTGTACATCGCTTATGTGGAGTATTTGCTATATTTGCGGTAATTGGGCGTGCCATCACTCGCATTTCTCTATTTTGTTTATAACTTTAAACCTGCTCAGAAAGAAAATTTGTTGCCAATTCTTTGAAATAACTTTGGTATCATACAGCTGGAAGATTTTATTTAAGAAAATATATTTTTTTGTAGTTAAATTTTAGGGAAGCACTTAATTTTGTGGAACAACATCAAAACGCACACCACAAATAGGAGGAGGAGCTCGGCCAAACACCTAAACAGAAGTGTACGCGCCAATTATTTATTTTTTTTACTTAATTTTTAAATCAAAATGCAAATTTTTCTTATAAAGCGCGCTTCGTAACTGCAGCACACGGAGTTTTTTGAGTAATTTTGAAAACTTATTGTGTTTATTTTTTTAATTTTTTTTTATTTTATGAGAATATAGCTCATTGCGGTACAAGCACCATATAAATGGTTGTTTTATTCCATATAAAAATGGTTTCGAGCATTTGTTATATGGAGAAAATGTACAAGGCCAAGAAGTACCAAAAATTCAACGCGATTTTTAAGCCACTTGAACTGCGTACTCGAAATTTGTCTTAAAATTTGTGTTGAAAAGTTTGAAAATGTGTTTGAAAAAATTTTGATTTTTTATTTTAATTCGTGCTAAGTCCTGAACTTTGATTTATACGGGTTTTGTTGTAGAATGAATTGTATTTTCACAATAATTTTATTGAAATAAGAAACAAATAAATTTTCAAAACTTCTCAATAAGTGTCTGCGCTGTAGTTACGAGACGCAGTTCACATCCACCAATTTTCCTCAGTATATATTGACAAAAAAAAAAGATAGAATGTATAAAAAGCTCATGTCTGGCTCACTCTTGGCGTTTTTTTTCACTATTTCATTCTTTATAATCTCATGAAAATACATGCAAAATTAGCACCTGAAATGCTCCAGAAAAGGATTTCTTTACATTAAGTGGCCTGATATAAATCGCCTGAAACTCATTACACTTGTTCGTTCAAGTCTGGCTATACTTTATTCATCCAAATTTGAATTGAACCTATCAGAAAAAAACTGAATTTAATCAAGGCAGAAAAAATTTAAATTTTTTCTAAAATCGTAGAAGAATCGCAAGCTAAAATGCGAGCTCGCAGACTCAACATTTTTTCCGTCAAGCTGTAAAGGTTGTATTGCATCAGTATGAATACCTGGTGCAGCTTAAGCTGTACCCAAACTCGCATGCAAATAGTCACTACCCAACTTCTTTTAAAAGGCATCCGAGACTGACTCTTCGCATACAGGTATAAGCTGGGCTGGCTTTGCGTTTGTCAGCTAAACATTTTATTGGGACCATGGAACCTTTATGCAAAATTACATGCCTTAAATTTTGATTAACATAAAAAACTTGTTTCAGACCTTGAAATTTGATATTTTGATACTTTCTTGATAATTCAGAAAAAAATTTCCTCTAAAACTGATAAAATTCAACCGCTGTTGTAAAATTCATCATAAACTGCTGTCCATCGCTGACACGCAGCATTATAATTGGAAATAAAGCAAATATGGAAGTTCGAAATTTGGTGGGCTATGCAATTCTCGCAGACCTAAAGCGAAAAAATGCCGCTTAAATTCCATACCGGTTTCTCTTTACATTTTTGAGCTAGCAAAAGGTTACTATTTCATAGGGGGCTGGACGTTATTTTAAGCAATTTCACTTATAACCATTTTTTTCACGTACTCTGATACAAAGATATCCAGGTTCCCTTACAAGTTAACATGTTCGCTGTAAGTTTTTGAAGAGAAACTTCTTAGGCGTCGGTGGACGTGCGAGAATGGAGAGTAAAATTTGAAGGTCATGCAATGTTTTGGGCATTTTCGTTCCGCGAGAGAGAAAAAAGATATAACTTAGAGGAAAAGGAGAGAGAGCTATACCTTATATATGTCTTAGATACACTCAAGGCAATTTTTCCTGAGTTTTTTCTTGTCGTTGCTAATTTCTAGTGAGAAATAACACTGCCTACTTTTTGGCGCTTGTTGGTTGGTGCAAACTTGTAGGAAATATATTTTTGGTGCCTAATTTTTGGCGTTACATTTCCTTGGTGCCTACTGTTTGCGGCGTTTTTTGGTCCCAATTTTTTTGGCGTTTTTTTTTGGTACCTACTTTTTGCACTTATTTTTTTTATTTATTGGTATTGCCTTGCGGTAATTTATGCCGTTGCTGCGGACCTGGAATCGCTGCGTTTGTGCGGATGATAAACGCTCGGAGTAGAGCGCATCGTTGCCACAGTTTGTGTCCGAAGTATACCTACACCGGTCGACCCTTCTCCGTGTTCTGTCAATTTTGTCTATTTGTATTCACTGCAAATGTTGTGAACTTATTTAGATATATATTCTTTCTCTCTCTCTCCCTCTCTCTCTCATTCTCTCATTCTCTCTCGGGTCTCTCCCTCTTTCTTGGTGCCTTGAAAGTTTCACTTCTGTTATGCGTACTACGTTACACGCACTTTGTTTTTATTACGCTGTATTATGGTCATATTAGTCACACTTTGTAAGAGTAGTTTGTATATCGCCTCTAAATCGTTATACGCAATGTAATCTAAAGCGCATCCATGTCGAACCAAATCTAATTTTTAGTTGGGATGCCGTGAATTAGAAATCCCGCAATGTCCTGAAAAATCCCGTATTTCGGGACTACCATTTTAAAATTCCAGATAAAAGTTTTAGTTGGGATAACGTGAATTTTAAAACTAGAAATATCCGAATTACGGGGATGAAATTTTAAATTTGATTGGGATAACGTGAGTTATATATTTGGAAATATTCCAAAAAAATCCCGAATTACGAGATTTTAATATTAAAATTCCAGATCAAGTTTGTAGTTGGATGACGGTAATTAAAATTTCCGAAACATCGCGAAAAACCCCGAATGAAAGGATTGCCATTTTAAATTTAGCTGAGATGACGTAAATTATAAATTTTGAAATATCCCAAAAATCCCGAATTACTGGATTTCTATTTTCAAATTTTAGGTCAAAGTTTTAGCTGATACGACATGAATTACAATTCCCGAAACATCCCGAGTTACAGGATTGCCATTTTAAATTTTGCTGAGATGACGTGAATTACAAATTTTGAAATATCCCGAGAAACCCGAATTACGGTACTGTAATTTTAAAATTCCATATACATTTTTTAGCTAGGATGACGTGAATTAAAATTTTGTAAATATCTCGAAAAATCCGTGTGATTATAAATCCTGGTGATACGAGTAATATGTTATTACCACCGGTCTTAGCCAACCTGGCAAGGTAGCACACCAACTGATTCTCCGTAGTAAAATAATCACCAAGCTTAACTAAATACATTTCTGAGCATCAGCGCTCAAAAACCAAAAGCACTGAAAGAGTAACATAAGCTCACATTAACTCTCAGTTCTTCGCTTAACAAACTGCTCACCTTCTGCCCTAGATTTAAAAAATATTCAACAAGTTTTTTCTAACAGTGATTGTTCGACCGAACCTCTGGGTGCATTTCTGTCATGTGAAAATTTATATAAATCCGTCCCCTCTCGCAAGTGGAATAAAAATGTCGGACACTCCAGTTGTAGGGCAACATCAAAACAAACTAAGGCTCGAATTGCAACAGAAGTTTGACTTCTATAGCGTCCAAGAATGCATGCGCTAGTCCATCATTCCTGTTATTAGATAGTGAAACTTTTCTGCACTCTCTCAATCAATGAATCGGAATGTGCGGTGAATCCCGAACGACACATGAAATCTACATATTCACGAGCGGTACGCTTTAGAATAATACTTTCAGAGTCAGCGACTCTAAGAATTCCTTTGAGTTTTGATTTCGAAAATCGAATTTAGAGTTGGCTATAGAAATGGCTTATTCCCTGTGTTAATCAAAATTGAACCCACTGTCGACATCGTATATTCCAAAGGCTTTACCGAAATCAAGGCGCTTTAGGCTGTCATCCGAGCAGCGTGCATAATTAAATTTAATTTCTAGAAGCCGACTAATGCACATATGACTTATTCACTTGCTTACATAGCTCTAAAATTTCAAGTGTATCTATGGTGTCATGACAGTAATTTGCATTAATTGATATCAGCGTACAGACTAAACCTCACATATCTGATACGGTTAAATAACTATTTGATAGCTGCAAAGCAACGTTGGAAAACCAACGCGTATTCGAAATTATTGTTGTCGGTACCATTGGTCACGCCCAAAGCTGGTATTACTCTACTTACTCGCAAGCAAACATATCTACAAATTAATTTGGTCATTCGCCCGATCATCGCTGAGCTTTGATAGCCATGTAAATAGCGGCTTGCCGTTGCTTATGCGATTGGGCGTTAGTCAATTGCATCCGTTAAGGATTTGGATATGAATTAAATTGCAGATGTAAATAGCAGCAATTTACGCATGAATCAGTTTTACGTACTCGAATATGCCCTTAGTCCCTGTAGGGAATTCAATCAACTTTAAATTGACTTTAACTACTTTTAGTGATATTTCGAAAAATTCTTTTAACTGACTGACTTTTGGATGGCGATAGCGTCGTAGAAGTCAGCTTGTTTTAAGTTTATGATCAGGTCACTTTTGATGTGCCTTCCATCTCCTGACATGTATGAGAAGCATTAGCAAAAATTATAGACAAATATGTAAAGATTTACAATTCCACCCACTGCTTTCGATCAGCGGACACGTGCACTGCGGGATAGCTCGAAAAAGAGGGAAGTATTCGTATGTACATTGCTAGGTATGATATTCCAATCGAGTTGATAATATGTCTCTGCTGCCATAAACGGTTAGCAGTTCACTTTCAATAGAGAGCAAAATAATACTCTGGTGCCTGCATAAATGGCATGCTCAATGTCAGGAAGGTAGGAATACAAACTATGATATTACTAATAGCAAAATCACAGTCGGCATAACTGCCCACAAAGGACTGCCCACTAAGTGGAGTACTGTCGCCATTTCTTTGTAACATATGGTAGTTGTTGAAGAAGTGCCCCAGATGGTAATATTGGTCTTACTATGGTATGCAGGGGCGTCTTTGAAGTTACTCAAAGGCCTGAAGTTATTAAATTATATTTGAATACAACCCTCAAATAGTGCACATATATAATGCTAAATAGAATTCCAGGAACACTTCCACTATACCATTTAGAAAGTAATTTAAACTTGAGAATCTAAAATTTATTCGAAGAAACGGAAAAAAACCTTGATCATCAAAAATGCATCAACTTTCTAGAAAATATACTGGGAGCGGAGAAATTACTCTGAAAATCACCAGCAAAAGCAACAGGGTCCAAAATCGTTGATAGGTTATTTGCTAAATCATTTTTCTAAGAAGGTTTCAGATTTCAGAAATGATCAAATAAATAAGATTCGGCAAAAGTATTCTCCTGTCTGACGAGGACCATTCTCAGTTACCCAATCTATAGGCGCCAAGAACACAGAAGTTACTACTGGAACTCTTAGCCGCTAAAGCTATTATGTGGTCTACAACGGATTTATGTGTCGAATTAGCACCAACCGAAATATGCGATGCAAAAATAAAAATATCTGAAACGGCACGTGCAAGAACACAGAGAATCATCATTTTCCAAAGCCGTAACTAAAGCGTGATAATGTCTTCCAACTGCTATTAGAATTTCGCCCCCTCTTGAGAGACCAGTTTTCGCAGAATCTTTATGAAAAACATTGTACAGGTTATAGTTAAAGTATTCATTACCAGAAAACTTTGCATTCAGCTAGATCTCAATGAAAACATATGTAGATACCAAAATCTATAGGGTTTTCCAATAACAGGTGTTATTTTGAATAGGATTGCGCTATCGAGAGATGATTAACGATTTTTTATGGCCGGAATTGGATGGTATTGATCTAGACAACGTTTATTTTCAACAAGACGGCTATACGAGCCACACAAGCAACGAAACCATTGCTCTTTTACGGGAAAAGTTTCCGGATCGTGTTATCTCTCGAAGAGGTGATCACAATTGGCCATCGAGATCTTGTGATTTAACACCTTGTGATTTTTTTCTTTGAGGCTACGTGAAAGAGAAGGTCTACGCCAACAGCCCACGGTCGATTCAAGACCTCAAAGATGGAATTCGTGAGGCTATCGAGGACATAGGACAGCCACTTTGCAATTCGGTTATGGAAAATTTCATGAAAAGGATATTGTCCTGTAAGCGTGTTCGAGGTGGTCATTTGCCTTATGTTATTTTCCACTATTAGCGGCATACGTTCCTCTTTCTAATGAAATAAACGTCCGATCATTTATATTATATTAAAAAATAGCATTTTTCTTTGAATATCAAAATAACAACTCTTATTAGAAAACCCTATATATGTACATTCGTGTTGAAGAAAGTTTTTGACTTCGTCCTAATGCTAGAGGCAGTTTGAAAATAGATTTTCAGTTAATTTGAATGAGATTTAATCGAAGAAGAGGCTTTTAAAAACTGGCTGAGGCACGTCGTTTTCTGGTAAAAAACAAAACTAGCAGATTAGTATGTCATTTATCTGGACTTAAAACCTTATCATAAATTCATTCAGGTCCAATTTTAAATTGATTTTCTTTACATGAGCCAGTTGAGCATCCTTTTTGACCAGGGAATTGCAGGCCGTGGAAAACGTTTTTTGCGATTCGATTTCGAGACAGTCTTTCACTCATTTGTATTACAAAAAATTGCCGAAAGTCGAGTTGCTGCATCAGATACTTCATGCAGGGCCGAATTGCTGACCGTAGGGTATGCAGCGCCACAGCCATGCTTGCAAAATCTTTCATATACGCTGTCCATTTAATAGTGAGAGAGACTGAAACAACTTCAACAGCTATAAGCGTAATGGCAAGCGGCTGAGCTCAGCAGTCTGGATCCGACTGTTGTTTTTTAGGTCTGTAATCGTTGTTGGCTTATTGGCATAGACTTTATTTTCCATAAAATCCCAGTCTGGCCTACCAGTCCTTTTTCTATTCTCAATAAAACTAGTTTCTTGAAATTGTCTATGCATTGAGACGATTATTTCCACAAAAAAAATTTCGAATTTTGCGATATGTTGTTCTTAAAGAACGACCATTTTCATAATACATTTCAATCATTCTACCAATAATTTAAATCGTGCAGAATTGTACACCTGTCTACTTCACAAATGTCAAAGATGACTTTAAAAAAGGTACCCTCTAAGAGTTATTTACCAATGACATCTGGGTGTCACTTTTGAAAGACCCTTTATAAGCACAAATTTTCTGATCTGGTTTGCATAAATAAGGTATGGTTGGAAGGGTTATGAATCAGACCGTACTTTAGTTTGATTATCTTCATAAGGTTTCCCACAAAATATTGTTTTAAATAGATTTTCATTTTAATTTTTCTAAATTTCGTTCCATACTCACAAAACTTTACGAACTTAACTATAATCATTTTTGCTATCTCATCAACCATTTCGTTCCCTAACTACCTATAATCATTAAATTGGAAAAAGGATTGCCTTTAATATAAGATATTCTACGAGATTGAGTCTCTAAAGCTTCAGAAGTTATGATTGCTTAAGGATATACTAAAAAAATTAACTAAAAAGGATTGTCGCATTGAAAGAAAATTTAATACTTTTCAACTTTGATATGAGGGTTTGGAGAGGGTTTTTTTTATATATTTTCATCTAAATTCGCAGTTGAAGATGCAACGAAAAGGTGCATAATATCAATAAAAAAGGTTCGTTTTTCGCAAAAAAATGTTTTTGTTCACGCTTTTGTTTTTCAAGTGTCACATCAAAAATGTTGGTTTATTATATTGAAAAAAAAAAAAATAAAAAAATAAAAAAAAAAATTTTTATACATAAATGTGGAATGAAATTCCCCCTGTGCAAATTAAACTCGAGTTTACTTGTTAACAATCTTTCAACTCTTTATTAATTTAATGTTAAAGTTAAACGCGACCACCCAGTCCCATGCCTCTTATTTGTATGTATGCCTGTTTTCTTGACGTATAGTTCAGAGCACTTTTCGTTCACCCAATTTAATGTAGTTCGTTGAATATGCAGAGATGCGTTTATAGTCTAAAAGTTATACCCACTTCTGGTTCCATGTATACTTCATCGAGTCCTGTATGACTTCTGCTTGATTTTTAAACCAATTCGTCTGAATTTCGGCCCTGGTAGTCTAGCGTAAGTGTACTAGCCTGCCATCTCAGAGGTTGTGGGTTCGAATCCCACGTAAAGCACGTTCCTCGCTCTTTTCCAAACATACCTAATTCCCTAGTTTCTCATATAAAAAAAATAATAATTTCATTCAGTCAGCGCATTAGTTGCATTGTGCCTGCTAAAACAAGCAAAAAACAAAAGAAAAAGATACATTGCAACAGTGGCGCCAGCAAGAGAAAGCGGGCAATCGCGGTAATAGCGCAGAGTCACCAAATTTAGCGAAGTCTTCAACCATCTGTGTGATCCTTCTGCCAGAAAAATGTGACACACAGATGGCGCTGCAAGCAGTACGAAGTCGTTGTTCCTAAGCAACGACAAGTGGGTATTCCCACTACTTAGGACTGGTAGCGACAGGCTAATCACGCACCCTACCAGAAATCAAATAGATTACCGAAAGCAAGGCGAGACTGAGTCTTATCGAAGCCCTATGCTCTCGAGTGGAGTTAACAAGGAAAAAAAGTTAACCATATTGAGCGAGCTCAGAGTTGGCTATTTTAGTAGTCAACTACGAAATTCCCGGCAGGGTGGCTTGCTTACATTTGTGTGGATGTGTGTGCTACTAATGCAATATTTACACTTAATTACTAGCTACTGCTGTCTCTGCATTTCACAACTCAAAGTGACAAAATGACTTTTCGTACTCCAAGTGAATGTTAAGTGTGGCATTTGATGGAAATTATGTGATAATAGGTACGCCTGCTTTGAGCGGAAATAGGCAAAGGAGAGACAATTTTGTGGAAGTGAATTCTTTAAAATAGATTTTTTAATAAATATACACAAGCATTGAAAATGTACGTGGGCTTCCATGCACTCAAGTTTATAAACTTGCTTATTTTTTAAGATGAAATATTTATCATGGTTTTGATATACTTTTCTTAGAACCAAAATTTTTGACACTTTCAAATATGTAAAGGCTGTCGTTTGTAAAGAAATATTGGCTGATGATTCCTCCAACCCATAGGCCACACCAAACGATTATTTTCAATGAATGTAATGTCTCGTGAATGGCCTCGGGTTGCTCTTCAACCCAAATACGGAAATTTTGTTTATTAAGCCGAAAATGGGGCTCATCGCTGAACAAAATTCGGGTCCCAAACTGGGGATGAGCACTTTTCACAGAGCGTCGATTTTCATAATACAATTATACGATTTGAAAACCTTGTTGAGGCATAAGTCTTTCCATGATGAAGTGTCAATGAATACTGGAAAGAATATGTATTTAGTTTGAAAGTAGACACGCGTAATCTATCAAGAAAACCCTTTTGGAAAAAGTACCTCCAATCTGATCACCTTTTAGTTGCTTAAATGATTTGGTTTTTGAGAGCAATTTGGTTGTTACGAAAAATTTTTTCGTTTTATCAAGTATTCTGAACAACATATTCTGAAAAGGTTTAGCTTAATAATTTAAGTAATCTAAGTATACCAGGTGGCGCACAATTTTTTAATACATTTTTTACTAAATACAAAAAAAAAAATGGCTTTGAGGATGTCAATCTTTCTTTATGCGCTCCATTGCTTGTCCGTTTGTATTCTGAAGCTGTCTGGTTCACAAGTGTCAAATATGATTGCCGTACTCCGGCATTTACAAAAGGTATATATCTTCCGATAGGATGATTAATTTTGCGCCACCTTGTACATACTATTTGTTCAAATATTAAAATAATATCTTTTATTTTTTCTTTTCCAGGTGAGTTCCAGTGCTGATATTCTTATACTAAATGAAAATAAAAAAGTAAGTCATTGCACTATTCTATAATTTAATTGATTTACTACAAATATAAATTTTAATATTTCATATCATATACATCATATGCAGTTCTCAGTCAAAGAACTTGATTTGTTCTAAAATTTCGAAATATCATTTTCGCGTTGCTCATTGTGCCCATAAATCGGAATTTCTTTTTAATAATTAATTTTTATCGCTGCCTCAGGAAGGCCTTGTATTAAGTAAAACTGCTGCATTTCAAATATATTGGGGTTATCTTGAATACACGAAAAAATCAGCATAACAATTTTCCCATAAAGAGGCCTATATATGTATACGAGTATGTGTGTTACTCAATATTTTCTTTAATTTAATATTTTCTTAAGACTTACGCATTCAAAAACGCTCCAAAGTCGAGCAACTGTTGGATGGATCGCAGAAGGTATTAGTTCACTACGTAAAACCAATTAACAGAAGTCAACGAAAGAATTGAAGAAAGACTTCTGTTGTGTTTTCGAAAACTTGACTGCCGGTAATTGCTAAAAGTTATGCTAAACCTGCGTACCAAAAGGCGTGGCAAATTCGTTGATAAACTTGAGAAGAAAGAAACTGCATCGCTACATTTTTCATTACAGGGTCCGGCACTCGAAGTGTAACCAATTAGAAATTTAGTTTGGCAAATTATTTTTATTCAATTCAAAGTAAAAATTGTGTGAAAATAATCTAAAATTAAGAATCAATTTACTTTTGCTCGATATGCCCACCTTTTGCCTTGACTATGACCTTTAGACGGTCCACAAACGAATCGCAACCTGCCCGAATGTGACTTGCAGGTATTTTGGTCCACTCGCGGACAATGGTGAATCTTTTAGTTCGGACCTTGCTCTCCAAAATGGCGCAAAGAGAATAATCCATCGGTTTCACGACTGGTGAATTTGGCAGCCATTGTGTGGGCGTTATGAAGTTCGGAATGTTGTTACAACTTTACTCCATCTTTCAGGCAGCATACGGATTCCTCTGACTAGAAATTCGAGTTCTTTTGATTTTACCGATTCATTCAGCCAGTTTGCGATGCTCTCGTAAGGAGGTCCGAAGTCCCTCTAAATATTTCTGGACCGATTTAGCAACGTGTGGCCTGGCTTACCATGCAGAAAAATCAGTTTGTTATGTCCACCGTCCCATTCCGGCCGCATTTCTTTGAGAGCTCGATTCAAACGGAGTAGCTGCAGTCGGTTACGATCACCAGTGATGGTTTGAGATGGTTTAAGGAGTTCATAATAGATGACACTCTTCTGATCCCACTAGATGCACCTGGTTCACCTGACAGGCATTGAAACCATTCTTTACAAGTTTTATTTGATGGACGTGATTACCGTAAATATTGACCAATATACGACACGTTTCAGCGGCACTTTTCTTGAAAAGGTGATAATGAAGCATGACTTCCTGCAAATGCGGTTTCTTCTGGACGAACGTAGACATTTCTGACGTCAGATAAAAGAGGATCTTTACGCTTCGAGCGAATGTCAACTACTGCGATCGATACCTCACATATACACCTTAAATCCACCAGTATATTACAAGAGCAAACACAAAAATAGTATCAGCAGTGACACCAGTTTTACGAGGGCGGATGCTCATTCCCATACCCAATAGTTGGAAGTAATTTGGTCTTTGTTTTATAAATATTTATTGTAACTTTAAAACATCTAGGTACAAAAACTTATTGAGTTATATGGCTTTCCCAGTATTTTTTTTTGAAATAACGTCAAATCTACTTATCTAAACAAAAAAATGGATAATGGATAAAAAAAATATTTTACAGTTATTGTACATTTTTTTTAATATCAATAAGACTGTGCGGTAAAAATAAAAAATTTTTTTTGGCTACTATCTTTTGTAGGTTTTTTATAGCAAAAACGGGACTGAAAAGTAATCAAAAATGTTTGTTAATACGCCGAGTAAAGCGTCTTTTACTTAAAATCCATCTTAAGGGGGGAGCCTGCTTTAGAGACTTCAAAAAATCGATTTTTTTTGCATAAATATCTTCCCAAACTATCCAAGAATGTGTCCTCAAAGTTTCAGAAGCAAATTCAAAATATTTTCGGAGTTACAGAAGAAATTGTCAGCGAGCGTCGAGCAGGTATACGAGCGGCCGGATCGCTCGAAGTGCGATTTCTCGTTTTTTTATTTTTACGATTTTTCCTAATTGGCGGGAAAGATAGGGAAAAAGTTAAACGTCCTATCGCAACGAGACAACATTGATTGTATTCGGAATTAAATTCTCTTCTAGTTGATCCTAACAAAACCTTAAGAAAGTTATGATCAACCTACTTTTTAAACAATCTAAAGTGAATTTGTTTTTCCAAAATAATGCATTTTTTTTAATGAGCGAAAAATTGTTGAGTTTCTCACTTTTTGTTAAATTTTCTTGGTTAAACTAGAAGCTATACTATTGCAAAATAAAAAAATTTTTTGGGCTTCTGGTTTCTGATGAAAATTGCGACCTGCATCTTTCCCGCCGCACGACACATGCACACTCGAGGCGCCTTGGCCTTGCTTTTGCTTGTACCAGGCATACTATGACATATATTTTAATGAAAGCATTTCAGAAGACTGTTGAAATGTATAACAATAAAACCTGAAAGTTTCTTTTCAATCGAATATTTTTTTCCTTCCCAAAAAAATCCCCGAAAAAGTCGATTTTTTGAAGCCTTAAAGCAGGCTTCCCCCTTAGTAGTGAGTGAGTGACGCAAAATTAATCACCGTAACAGAAAATTTATAATTTTTGAAAATGGCGTCACACATCAATCTTATTTGTCACTCCTGAACCAGACCTCTGCAGCATAAAAATAGACAGGCAAAGATGAAAAAAATGGTTTCTATCAAAATTATTTCTTGTATTTAGTAAAAAATAAAAATTTCTTGTATTTAATTAAAATTAAAAAAGGTTTCTATCAAAATCATTTCTTGTATTTAGTAAAAAATTAGTCTAGGTATTTAATAAAAGTATCTAAAATAATTTGTGGAAACTTCAGTCCTTCCAAAATTTTAACATTCTTGCAAAAAGTAAATTCAGGCGAAAATGAAAAATTTAGTATGCAACAGCATTACTACACAAAATCTTTCATTTCATGTGCATATGAAAATTTTACTCGATAACTTTTACTGCCGCTGGGTGTAGCCCGAATCTGTGGGCAGTTTTGAACAATAAATTTCGTTTTGTCACCAGTGTAGTAAACCTCATTCTTCCTAAACTAAACAACTGCTTTGTAAACTGCACTCGAATTTTATTATGCCACTGCCATTGGCACTACTCGTCTTGTATAATAAGAAATGCTTCCTCTTGTACTCAAAACCCCTCTTCGACAATTTTGTGATACCAAATTTAAGCTGATTGCTGATATTTTCCTACTTAGCAACCAAGCTCTCTCTCACTTTTACGACTTTGTGTAACTTTGTATTGCATACATTTTGGCTGATTGCAAGATTTGTTCTTTTCTAAACATTCTACTCACCACCACCACCCCTAAGCGTACACTAGGTCTCAATTGCCCAATTGCGTTTGCATTGAACATTAGGAATTTTTGTGAAAATATATTTTTGGGTACAAAAAGTTGAACTGTAGTTGAAATCAGATATTTTTCATTGACATTTTATTTGTTCCATTTATGGTACTGTTAAGCTTTGACAAGCTTTACTTTGTATGCTCTAACTTTTTCTGGTGAATTTTGCCAGTTTTGTCACAGCTGCGTAGCTGCCATCATTTATCTTATTTTTTAGTTGCAAATACTTAGAGATGAAACCAGGGAAGAGAGGATATCCGTTTGAGGCTAAGCAAGCTTATTGATTTTTTTCTCTCTCTCTCTCTCTTAACTTGTTATCTTTCGACGAAATTCATCTCCATCTAGCTTCTGAGTATTTTTCAAAGCTGCTAACTTTTTGTCTGCAATAACTCGATTGCGTTCTATTTTTGTTGTGTTTTTGCTGTTTTTATATCAAAGTTTTTGTGCGCATAATTTTGCTTCATTTTTAGTTTGCTTCGTTTTTGTGTGAGTTTGTGTATTTTTTATGGTTTATTTTACTCGGCATTTTTTTTTTAACTTTCTATTAGATTTGTTGCTTGCATTCAGCGTCGCGTCTCGCTTTGTCATTTGTTATGTTCGTCTTATGTTTTCGCTTTGTGCGTTCGATTTTTTTCTACAAAATTTCTTTCTCTGCTTGTTACACAACTCAAGTGCCTTGAAGTATGCTTTGTATTGGCGACAAGGCGACTAGATTTGCTAGTTGTATTTTGTAGCTTTTCTTAGTTATCGTTTGTCACTTGAGCGCAGCTGGAATTTTGTTTCACAGTTCGTTTTTATGCAGCTGATGTTTCGTAGTGCTTATTTGTTCCTGTTTTGTATCAAAAAAAAAAAAAAACACAAAATGTAGGAAAGATTTTGCTTAGTGATTTCTCAATGATTTTCCACTTGATTTCGCTCAGCTGGACTTATCAGCAGTTGGTGCGTATGCCCTTGCCACACACCCACACACCCACACACCCACACACACACACACATGCGCACGCACAATGGGGGTCATTTGAAAAGCAAATGCTAGTTGGGCCATAAGGAGGGCAAAGAAATAAATGAGAAATGGAAACAATAGAAAATATCTCGGGATTCATGTTGCGAAATAAAAATTCTTGAACAAAACTCTGAAGGAATCAAATATCAAAGTTGAAATTCGTTGTTAAATGATAATAATAAAACAAACGGATGAGCAAAATGTGTGACGAAAAATAGAAAAAAAAAATATATATAAAGCAGTTGCTACTTTTCATTGCGCTCTTGCGCTCTTCATAGCTTTCCGCCGAAAATAAATCTGTATTCTCACTTTTCTATTTTCCGTTTCTGCAATATCAAGCCAGCTAAAAAGCATTTCCAGCAAATGCTTTACTACTCCATAGTCTTTTTCTTGACACTTTACTGCATCCACTCACGACTCGCAGCACGCATCCATTTCAAGCATCCTGCGGGTTAACCAGATCATTTCGCATGTCAATGACCTCATATGTGCGGCTGTCGTCTGCAGGTTTCACATTTGCTGGCAAAATCTCTGCTTTCGCTCTCCGGTGTAAAAGACTCGCTTGCACGCTTTTTTACTGCCCAAAAATAAGAAAAAGAAAAAAGCACCCAATCGACACTATTTTTTTTAAATTTTTTCTTTTGAATTGCGCTTGTCAATTGAAGAATGGTTTCCGAAATATTTTTTCTCACCACGACCATAGCGGTTGATTGTCTTGCCTTCCATGCAATTTCACATTTTCACAGGATGCTACATTGTTGGCCTCACTCTTTTCCAATGTACGAAAAAATGTGATTTATAGCTAATTGTAAGTGTTAAAATAGATGAATGGTTGCACCCTGACCATGTGCTTCGTCTGCGCCACATTACGAGGTGTCTGCTGTCAGTTGTGCATGCTGTTGCTGCTGATGCTGTTGCTGCTGATGCTGTTGAAGCGTTGAAAAATTGCGTATTCTTTCCTTGTAGTATGCTTCTAGGCGGCGCTGCAGAATTCACTTGCCCTGCTTTGCTTTAATATCTTTTGTCCATCATTTTTTCTTTGTCTTTTTTTCACAAGTTGCGCTGTTAATAAAATATATTAATGCTTTGGTTTTTACGCACAGTGCTCCGGGAAGTGCGTCTAGACGGTATATTTTACATAAAATCACTGCCTGAAAGTATACTACTATTTCGTTGAAATATTGCCTTACACATGTGTAGCACCTGTAGGTGGCATTATTAAAAATTATTTACGCAGTCTGTATATTACTGTAGGAATATATACAGGTTGCGTCCAGGTCGAGTTTGGAGTAACAAAAAAAACAAAACTAAAAATGAATTGGCTGAAACAGATTCTTCATTGTATTTTTTTTGTTGTTTTTCTTAATATAATATATAAATTGCGGAATACTGCTCATTTAGGCGAAACTCGGTTGCAAGTTTTGCTATGTTTTTAGACGTGGGTGCTAAGAATGCGGAATTGAGGTTTCGTTGTTCCCTTTCTCAGGCAGCAGCAGCAATCAACTTTATTGATTCAGAATAGATACCTTTTAGAATTCTTGGATCACTCAAGTTTATATCCGCTAAAACTAAACGGTGACGCTACTAGACTCTTTCTCACTCACTCTTCTGCAAGTCTAAATTTTCCTCTTCCATATCAGGACAGTTTTTTCCAAAAGAAAATTCGATCGGCTGCGGACTAATGTACGTGCAAAACCCTTTAAAGCGGTAATTATTTATTTTGATAGCGAAGCGGCAATCAAGACCCTCGGCTCGCTGAAAGTACGTTCAAAACTAAGAGGAGAATGCTAGACTTCTCCTTCGTCCTCATCTGAAAACTTTGAGGAATAAGAAGTGAATGTGGTTACCTAGCCCATGGGTGTATTTTGAAGAAAAATGTGTAACTGATGAGTTGACTAGCCAGGGCACCTTTAAAATGGATGCTATGATAGACTCGTGGACTGATGAGTCTTAAGTTCGCTTGATCAATCTGGACGAGGTCATTTGCGAAATCCGTCTGATCGCGTGTGGGTGGGATACGTCCGATCAAAATAGTTTGTTGGGCTACCAAAACCGCAGTTTTCTTTAAGGGTGGGGATCTTAAGCGAACACTGTCTGATGCAAATCTATGCAGTGGAATTCAACACAACTTCGGGCGCTTTCAGCAGCAGCTGCAAATAAGTTGTTGAGGCGTAGTCTTTTCACAAGACTTCCATTCTTTTCAGAGCTGCCTTGATGTCGCAAGGATATGATTGAAAAAACCTGGTCTCAGTTGACTATCTATTCGTATAATTTTTCTGTTGGGTTGTGTGGCCGAGCTCCTCTTCCAATTTGTGGTGTGCATTTTGAAGTTTTTTTTCGCAAATGGAGTGTCCTACAGTTTTATGCCGCCTCTGAACGGCAAATGTTTTCCATGAGAAACTTTTTCGTGGCAAAAATACACTCGGAGATTTGCAATTGCCTTCCGAATAGCGACTGCTATAAGAATAAACTTTTTTCACATAAAATGCGAGTCCATTCAAGGGTAATTTCGGAGTAATCCGCTTGGCTACGGCGGTTGCTCAGAAGCTAGTGAGCTTTTTTAGTTGTTATTTTTTTTTTTTTTTGTTTTTGATTATTTTGAATCGGGTTCTCATCCGCAATTCCCAATAGACCGAAAACATGTTTCCTTTGTCTCTATTTCTTTTTTCTTCCTTTTTATGTGTTCAATGGCATTAAAATAGACCGGTGCTTTGGTGCGACCCTTAATGTGGTAGGCAATTATCTAGTCAAAGCTCACCTATTTCTTTCCTACTCAATACAGCGATTTGGCCTGTCTAGGAGCATTGTGAATTAATATTTTGGTTCGTGGGCTGGGAGGCTCTTCCTGAAATGCGTTTTAGAATAGTTTACTAGAGTTACTAACAATATATTTTCATGGTACTTGGTAGAGACTGCTGTGAAGAAAGACATTTTTCTAGTTGTCGTATAATTTCAGTATTATACAAAAAATATATATAGTTTTGCGAATGTCAAAAACCAAAGACAGCCTCTATTGTGCTATCTATAGTTTCAGGCCTCCTCAATCGGTCAAGTATGTTTTTCTCTTCGCCTTCTAATATAGAATAATGTTAGTTATGCCATTTTTATTACGCAGATACCCACACATATTTTAATCAGTGGACGTTCATGATCATCATCGGTTCCTGTTTCTCCCACTGGGGCATAAGGCCTCAATAAAACACCTCCATCTGATTCTATTTTTTGCAAGGAGCTTGATTTCGTTCCAACTTTTTCCTGACGTTTAAATTTCCCTCTGGACAGTTCTCCTCCGAGATATTTTTGGACGGCCAACCTTGCCGCGAGCACCTTGTGGATTCCCATCCATCCAGTGCTTGTCGACCGATTTAATTTGGGTCCTTACGAAGCGTATGCCCAATCTATCTCCACTATCGCAATTTTATCATGTTAGCTACCGGCTGGAGTTTGTACCTCTCGTATAGATCGTCGTTACTTATGGTGTTGGGCCATCAGATCTTCAATATCCTGCGTAAACATCTGTTCACACAGCTTTGAATTTTATTTTCGATCGAATTATTTGTGAGCCAAGTTTTCGATCC